>BDMB01000011.1:670714-848613 GCA_016859785.1 Macrotyloma uniflorum
AGATAGATATGCGTGAATCATGACGTATTGTTCATATTATATCATTTTGTACACATGACATGTCTTAACTAGATGAGGTAATGATGCAGGGATGCAATGAAGGAATTTGCACAGAAATTGGAGAATCTAGCAGAGGAGTTGCTAGACCTGCTGTGTGAAAATCTTGGATTAGAGAAGGGGTACCTGAAGAAGGCGTTTTATGGATCAAGAGGTCCTAATTTTGGGACAAAGGTAGCAAACTACCCAGCGTGTCCAAAGCCAGAATTGGTGAAGGGTCTTCGTGCTCATACTGATGCGGGTGGGATAGTCCTTCTCTTGCAAGATGACAAGGTCAGTGGCCTTCAGCTTCTCAAAGATGGCCAATGGGTGGATGTGCCTCCAATGCGCCATTCCATTGTTGTCAACCTTGGTGACCAACTTGAGGTATGTTACCTAGATACGTTTTTCTTTCATTAATTGTATAATCTATTGTAGTTATAGAAATTCTCATTCATCATTTGGGTGTAAACATCATAGGTAATCACGAATGGGAAATACAAGAGTGTGGAGCATCGTGTGATAGCTCGAACTGACGGGACAAGAATGTCGGTGGCCTCATTCTACAATCCTGCCAGTGATGCTCTTATCTACCCTGCACCGGCATTGTTGGAGAGAGAGGCAAAGGAGACAGACATAGTATACCCAAAATTTGTATTTGAGGATTACATGAAGCTCTATGCTACCCTAAAGTTTCAACCAAAGGAGCCAAGATTTGAAGCCATCAAGGCTGTAAACTCATTTTAGATTACATCCATCACACCTTAACTGGATGTCTGGAACCATACCTATATGATATACTGCCAGAAGATATTTTATTCACCTGAAAATTTGGAAAAAACAAAACAAAAGCAATAGGCAATATATATTTGTTTTTTAATTATTCAATTTCTTATTACAGAAGTGATTTGTTTACTTTATTTTCAATAAATAATGAAATTATTCTTTGTTTGGTCTAGTTGATTTCTAGTATTATTTATGGGCTCCATTATTTTGGAAAATAAAAACAGATGTTCCAAGTTGGCTGCTGTGACCAAAATCGAATACAGTTTAATATTGTATGTGAAAGTATATACTTGTCTCCTTAATCGCGAACATCACACAGCAACCACCACAAAGTTGCTACAATACAAAAGCTGTTTTTCGAAGCTCATAATAATATATGTTTACTGCAAAAATGCACAGACACCACACTCTCTGCTTAAACACCAATGTTGCATGAAATGGAAAAGCGAGAAATGAAAAATTTTGCCGAAGCTATCACACGATGCTCCACACTCTTGTACATAATTATGATTACAAAATCTCAATGACATTGTTAAAGAAATGAATAACTATGAATCAAAATATTTATTCTTTAATAATTTAGGATGTTGTAGATTCTAAGTTGAAGTGAATGTATTGTCTCTACCGACGTATCTTTTTACCTTTATCTTATAAATGTGTGACTTTTATTTATTTTTTAAATTTTTTTCCAAATTGACCAAATTTATTACTCTTAAAAATTTATTAAGATCGGTCTAATAAGGAAGATTAAGATATTTTTGACATAACAATAGGAACAAATTTAGTTATAGCTAAAAAAAAAGTGTTATACAGATAGATACTTGGTTCAAATTGCTTTAAAGATTATAAATATCTTTTTCACTAAAATCAATGGATCCTCAACCTCAATGATTGATGGGTTTTCTGGGTCACAGTTTTTCTTTTTCAAATCTGCAGCTTATATAGCAATACAGTAATCAGAGCAATGTAAATATTATCAGCTTTAATATGTATATATGTAGATAGATAGGTAGCAAATACAAGTTCAACAAATTCATTTTAAAAAATAGGTAAAACTTAATTAAAAAATATTAAATAGCTTAGAGACTTATAAATTAATTTAATCTAATATGTGAATCTAACAAACTTTTATCTTATTATCTCATATTTATTTTTACATATTATGCTATCATATCCTATCATTTTTTTTAACATGAGATATTAACATTTATGAATCACAATTAAACAAAAATATCTTTACTAAGTTAACACACAAAAATTCATCATTCATATTCAACCATGTAAACAGAAAAACAATATTAATATAAAAGAAGAAAAATACAAATCAATGTCAAGAGAGACAATAAAATAAAGTTAAGCGAACCGAAAAATAGAAAAACTATTGTTTTCTAAAGAAATAATAACCTATAAGCATATCATAATATATTAGCATTTGCTTTCACTTTTTTAATTTTTTAATATGATGCTAAGAGTCAAAATCAAATCTAGTAGAACCACTCACTTAAACAAGCCTATAGTAAGAATGTGAAGTGACACAAGTTAAGCATACAATATAACATTACCTTTGAAGTTGTAGTCAAAATTATTTGAGTCATTATTACCCCAAGAATATCAAGAAACATTTCTCCAAATCGCAAAAACAGTGTTGCCTAACTAACACAAAGTTGCTACAATTCAGAGGTTTTGAACGTAGCTCACATTATTATTACATAAATGAATACCACACTAATTTGATCCTTATCAAGACAAGAAGAATGTGACACGAGCAAAAAAGATTTGTATGACAATTGCAGGAGTGAAATACCACACTGAAACAATATAGTAGAAGCTTAGGTTAGGTAGGTCCTATAACTTGTCTCCTTTGTCACTTGTTCGTGGAACCGTAGTTAAAATGGCCCTTAGAAGATCAAAGTATAGAGGAAACTGTGCCACAGCATAGAAAGTGACAGGAAAAACAGTGGCTGCGTAAATGGGGTATAGGACCGTCTTGTATCCGTGACTAAGAAGAAAAAAATGGCCGGTGCAGAAAGAAAGAAACATTGCAGCAATGGATACGAAAAGAGAACTCAAGCCCAGAAGAAGTTTGAGTGGCAAATCTCTGCGAAAATCTTTGGCTTGCTTCCGAGAAGTGAGGATGGTAAGGAACATTATGAGACCAGTGACGGAAAAGCAAAGTCCAACAAGCGAAGCAATGGCAAATACATCGAATGCAGGCTTGCCTTCTAAATTAGGCCTACCTTCGTCGTTGGTGCCACCAGGGATGCTGTTGGCTGCAGTGAAGGAAACACCAGCAACAAGTGCTGCCACAACAGAACAAGATTCAGATGTATCCTTCAGCCACTCCCCACTTTCCTTTATCAGTTTTTTATGTGTTTCCTCGAAGATTTCTCCTGCGGTTTTGCCCTCCTTGTCGCTTCTAAAGTTAAAGTGTTGTGGCACAAGGCTTTTAATATACTGCTCCAAACAAAAATAAAAGCATCAACATTACTATAAATACTGCACTAATTCAATTTCCTTCATTTACTCTTTCTACCATTTCTCTAAATAGTTTGAGTCTACATTAACTGTAAAATAGTATTACTATTTAATCACAAACTATTGTATACATTAACATTCAGTGATTTCATATTTATATTATATTTGGTCAGCTTGAGTAAAATTTGCCACAATGTTGATACATCAATAGGTACACCCTTTTATTTTGAAATATTACCTGGAAAAAGAATGTAACTAGATCTAAAGATCAACGTCACAAAGTGTACACTTTAAATTAAGAAGTATATACCTGAAACCACTTTATGTGTTTGTATATTAAACAACAAAAAGATTTGAAGTGTTTGTATATACCTGAAACCACTTTATATCCCACACCATTTGTAAGGCAGAACCAGCTATCTGCCAAGGTTTATCGCCGCCAGGAGCATATGCTGCCAAGTGTAACATGGTGTTCTCATCTTCATCTACTGTCAGAATTAAGTTATTCCAAACTTCTGGTTTTGACTGCATCTTCATTTTCAAACTCTCAACTACAAGGGGTTGCCTATTTAACACAGCCACAAGCAACACATTTTCTTTCTTTGAGTTAGTATTATGGATGACACTTGGCATTAGATATAACATTTCATTCACCATTTCAACTATGCCATTTTTTGCTGCAACCAAAAATGGTGTCTCTTTTTTGTCAATCATTTCTTCTTTAGCTGCTTCATCTTTTTTCTTCTTCTTGGTCTCACCTCGACTTACAGGTTTTTTGTCATCAACGTCTGTTTTATCTTCTTCTTTCAACCATCCCAATTCACTGGTTTCACCTGTCAGTGCCAAGTCAAACAAGGAAAAGTAAAGCTTGTTGCACTTGTTCATATAAATTGAACATACATGAAATATAATTATTCAGATTTTGCAGATACAAGGTTAACTATATAAAAAGACTAAATAATATGAATTAAAAAATTCTACATAATGATTTCGCTGATATCCTCTAAAGCTATCTAATACTAACTCCATGAAAGAACCATTAATCCTTTAAATTTGAAGCTATAAATTAACTCTCCCTGTTATATTCTTACGTACCTTGTTTATATTCGCTATAAACATTATACATATCTGCTTCAACGTTAATATCAGTTGGGACACCCCCACTTCCTGTAAATGCAGCATAAGGTCTTTTCAATAGTGCCTTCAGGAGTTGACCACTCCATTCATGCCTCTTCTTTGTCTTTTTTATTTCCTTTAATTCTTAAAAAAAAAAAAAAAAAAAAGTTGCAATCAAACCAGATCAACAGTGTTATTAGTTAAACCATCTTGCCCTAAATCAACATTTAACAAGTAGCTAACAATATATCAGGAAAATAACATAAAGAATACATACCCACTCCTGAGAGGCCAAGAATATGTACGTATACAGACCTAATAAATTGTTGAGAGGTTTCATAATTTGGTGGCAAAAATCCATACTGAGGAGTTTCAAATTCAATTGTAGACTTTTTGAATGATGGGTTTTCTGAGTCATGTCGATTGTTTTTCCTTGGCATTTTTGCTGACCAAAAGAAAAATTCGTCAGAAATAGATATAACTTTAAGAAACTAATCTCCCAAACAAAATAAAAACAAAAGAAATGATATATTCCAACTAATTATATTTATTACTGTCAGAACACAACAATTACAATTGTTTAACATCTTCCTCAACATTTCAAAGTCTAAAAGAATCATAATATAAATACAAAACCACTAGATCAAGGGCCAGGCATAGTAAAGCTGGGATGGCAACCCAACTTTTTAATTGTTTTTTACTTTCACAATTTTATTTTTTAACCACGCACTTATCAATCCAGTAGCTTAATTAGTTAGTTTGATCAAAATAAATTGTTTGAGATACGAGTTTATTTTCATAATCTATTTCAAATTAGTAACTTGCTTGTAAGTTACTAATATTTTTTATTCTTACTATTTTATTTAAAAATCCATTTATACCTTAAATAAATAAATATGTAAATTTATATTTATCAATTAGCTTATTAGTTAATTTTATCAACCATTTTTAAATCAATTATCTAATTTATAAGTTTTTATTTTCAGCTCTAATAGTTTAGAAACTAACTTATTTTGTCTTATGAAACACACTCCAAGCATTCCTTCTTTATGATCGAGTTAAATCATTAACTCTTTTTGCTGAATCAATGTGTGTGTGTGTGTAATAAAATAGGTTTGAGTAAACATTAAGTATTAGTAAAGAAAAGAATAAAGTGATGACATAAAGAAAAAAGAAGAAAGACAATATAGCTGCATGAAACCCGTTCACATACCAAATAGAGAAGCAACACTTAACGATCCAGTAAAGAAATCATATAATGTGGCGTAGTTCTTTGGATAATTCACTTTATCAGACTTGGGATTCTCCTCCATCTTTTTCAGATTCGCCTTCATTTGTCTTTCAGGGTCCAGTGGTTCTACAAGTATACCTTTCACAGACAAAAAAGTATGCAGTAAATATATAAATAGAACTTTACATACATACTATTTGTAATCGTAAATGTGAAGATTTTAGAAAATTATATACTGTTCATATAATAAATTTTTAGAACACTTTTTACGATATTATAAATGGTAGGTCTCAGGTTAGGCTGTTCTAAATACCCTAATGTAAACATATCTTTAAACAAAACACAGACCAGATTTAAATCCAAAATTAAAAAGAGTTATATTTGGAACATAGCCCTTTTAACCTAGTTGGTGATGTTACATCACTTACAGTGGTACAGGATTAGCTTCCACCATGAAAGTTTGGTAGCACTTCTGAAAGCCGAGGACCTAGTTGCAAGGAGTTTGAGAGGAGTGAACCCCTCTTTATTCTTATGTGTGCTAAGGAAATCATAATAATGCACTATTATCACAGCCAAATCTGCGCCATGTATGTAACAATATACACTAATCAGTATTTAAAGATATAAACTGAATAAAAAAATTAATGTAGTAAGTTATGAAGAATAGTTTATTTAAAGATTTACTAAAAAACAACTATCAATGAGAATAGTGTACTAAATCTTTCAATATAAACACTCTATCAATGAGACAATTTCTCTCCATAACGGCACAGACAAGAAGAAAACAATGTTTAGCAGGAGTGGACGATAGGTGTAAGAAACATACCGAAATATTCTCTACTGATAGCACAGTGAAGAATAGTGTCACCATTGTCTCGCACAAGATCTTGCAAGGGAGTGCTATGATCCGAGACGCTAGAAAGATAAGCAAAGGCCTGTTTCTTCCAGTTGGTAGCAGCTTCAAACAGAGGTGTCTCTCCATGTTTGTTCTTTCGACTCACCAAATACATCCTCTCATTATTCATTCCTATGATCCACCTACATACCTTTGCGAAACCCCTTGAAGCTGCAACATGCAGAGGGGTATCCCCTCGATCGTTCCCCATTTCTAAAGCCTTGATCTTCGCTTCACTGCTGTAATCGATAATTGCATTCACAAGGTCTTGAACCACACCTTCTTCGTCCAAATCCACCGCCACGTGCAGTGCAGTGCCCACGGAATCGTTAATCATTGCCGTGTGACACGCTGGGAATTGTCTGTACATTTCCACAACCTTACTCCATTTCCCTTCCAACGTGTACTCGGCTAGATTGCCAATCAATTCATCTGATGAATTGTACGATAATTCCTCCTCAAAATTTCCAGGATTCATGGCCGTCCTTCAAATAACGAGAATGTATGTTTGTAATGTATACTGATAATGTGTTATTATTTTGCATGCATCTTATATACCATAAGGAATTTGATACTTTAACTTCACATGTTATGTCATGTCATGTCACTTTTTCTAGTTGACAAGGGAAGAATAATTTTGGAGATAGTAATGATCTTCGAGGTTTTTATGGATGGCCCAATCCGTTATAAAACTGTAGTAAACGAGAAAAGAAAAGAAAATATTCTAACCTACTCATACTTCTTCTTCTTAGGTTTTCTTTCTCTTTTTTTCGCCTGTCTCAAAATGGGGATTACTGTATTCTTAAGAAAAACAAACATGACTTGTTTCATTCACTAATCATGTCGGGTAGAAGTACAATATCCATTAACTTCTTCCTTTTTCCGACCGGCTGATTCCTATCTGTCAGGACCTTTATTCTTTTTTCTTTTTGTTTTTTCTTTGGACTCCTTTCACTGTGACTGAACAAAATTGGTGTTAACGTCACTATTTTTCAACTGAGTATTGAAAAATGGTCAAATGGTATTTTGGTGCATAATTTTAACTAGTGTTAAATATGGTCTTCTGAGTTATTTTACTCGAAAAGTATAGAATGATGGAATAATTAAAGAATGAATAATCAAGACAATAAAGTCTACAACTATGCAGATTGAAGATATAGGCCATCAACTACTGTTAGAGAGTTTTGATCCTCAAATTAGAATTAGCAATGAAACATCAAGCACAATAAGGATAAAGGCAATCACAATGCTACGATAAAAACATGTGTATGAAGAAGGCCTTTTCTCGATGGGTCGGGTTTTGTAAGGAAATGAGCATAACAGAAGATTAAATGCAAGATAGTTAAAGAAATACTATTGGTTGGAGCGTGTATAGAAAAATAGAGGATAAAGTCACATGTCTATATGATGGTCAGAAGCCAATTACCATATAAAGATATTTATAAATTAAAATAGTGTACTTTTTTTTTTCAAATTTATTAAAATAAATAACCATTTAAAGAATTATTAATTTAAATAAATTATGCTTAGAAGTACAATTTTATAAAAAAAAAAAATTATACTTTTAAGTATAATTTTATTTTAACTGAAATTATATTTTGAAATATAATTTTATTTTTTTATTTAAATTAAAGTTGTATTTTTAAATATAATTTAACTTTTTTAATTAAAAGTATTTTTCGAAATATAATTATTTTTCTTAAATTAGTGTCGAGTAAATTATTTTTTCTTAAATTGAAATTTTGTTTCGAAACATAATTTTATTTTTATTTTTTAAATTATTTGTATTTGTAAACATGATTTCAATTTTAAAATAAAATAAAATAAATCGTACTTCTAAAAATAATGTATTTTTCATGAGATGATTCCAAATAGAGGTGACAATGAGATAAATAATCAAGTCTGTATAAAACTCATAGATGGAATCTTTTGATTCACTTTGAATAATAAAAAAATAAAAATAAAGAGTAATAATTTAATTTTTTTTTAACAATAATCATAATAATATTATTCTTTATATAATAATAATAATAATTTCTATTATAATATATATTTAAACATAAATAAAAAATTAAATAAATCCTATTAAAAAAGAAATATTTTTTATATAGTTTTTTAATATCATTTTTAAATATCTAAAAAATATGCTTGATTCATATATTTAATTTTATTATTAACATGTTTTATTATATATAAAAAATTATATTTTCTTCCTCTAATTATTTATATATATATATATATATTAACCATTACACTTTATTTTTTATTTTTATCCTTAACCAAATTTTAATAAAATATTTTTAAGAAACAGACATGTTTTTTTTCAACAGTTTTATATTATTTATATTTTTTAACATTTTCTTTCTTAATTCTTTTATCACACAAAAATATATTAAATATTATTTATTTTTTATATGTAGTGATATACTATTTTTACAATTCAAAAGCTATTTCTCATAGCTCAAAAAATACATGATTATTCACACCAAACTGGTTTCATATATACCAGGGAAAAAGAAAAAAAAAAAGCTCACACAACCCTGTTTAAACAGAAACCTGACTCAAAAAAGAAGATTGATTTGAATGACAGTTACATGAAGGATGAATTCAATAGCACACAAACGATGACATGGTAGTAGCTTAGATCCTATAACTTGTCTCCTTTATCACTTGCCCTTGGCACCGTAGATAAAATGGCCATTAGAAGATCAAAGTATAGTGGAAACTGCGCCACAGCATAGAAAGTGACAGGAAAAACAGTGGCTACATAAATGGGGAATAGGACCATCTTGTATCTGTGACTAAGCAGAAAATAATGGCCGGAGCAGAAAGAGACAAACATTGCAGCAATGGATACAAAAAGAGAACTCAGGCCTAGAAGAATTTTGAATGGCAAATCTCTGCGAAAATCTTTGGATTGCTTTCGAGAAGTGAGGATGGTAAGGAACATTATGAGTCCAGTGACAGAGAAACAAAGTCCAACGAGTGAAGCAACGGCAAATACATCGAATGCAGGCTTTCCTTCTAAATGAGGCCTACCTTCATCGTTGGTGCCACCGGGGACGGCGCTGGCTGTAGCAAAGGAAACACCAGCAACGAGTGCAGCCACAACAGAGCAAGATTCAGATGTTTCCTTCAGCCACTCGCTACTTTCCTCTATAAGATCTTTATGTGTTTCCTCGAATATTTCTCCTGCGGTTTTGCCCTTTTTGTCGCTTCTAAAGTAAAAGTGTTGTGGCACAAGCCTTTTAATATACTGCTCCAAACAAAAATAATAGAGGGTCATTTTATGAAATACCCTAGTAACATGTTTCAAGATAATAGACAATCATTTTGTTGTCATACATAGTTTAATTTGAAATGATGAAAAGTTCTACCTATTTAAAGTTCAGACAAACTACCAGCTTAAATAAACCCAGATATTATATTAATGTAATTTACCCTTGCTCCAAATGTATTAATTTTATAGTAATTTTCACATAATTTATCATTTATTATAGTCAATTTGATTGAAATTTTCCAAGATGTTGATACATCAGATATGAAAAGAAAACTTGGAAAAAGAATGTAATTACACCTAATGATCAACAAGAGTGTAAAGCTAATTTAAGCAATAAAAAAAGTATTTGGGTTTGTGTATGTACCTGAAACCACTTAATATCCCACATCATTTGCAAGGCAGAACCAGCTATCTGTGGAGACTTATCGCCTGGTGGAGCATATGCTGCCAAGTGCAATACGGTGTTCTCATTTTCATCATCTGTCAGAATTAGGTTATTCCAAACTTCTGGTTTTGACTGCATATTCATTTTCAAACTCTCAACAACGAGGGGTTGCCTGTTCATCACAGCCACCAGCAACACATTCTCTTTCTTTGAATTAGTGTTATGGATGACACTAGGAATAAGGTATAATAGTTCATTCACCATTTCAACTATGCCATTTCTTGCTGCAACCAGAAATGCTGTCTCCTTTTTGTCAATGTTCTTCTCCCTAGCAAGTTGATCAGATTCTTTCTTAATTGTGTCACTTGGGCTCAAAGATTTTTTGTCCTTAACTTCTATTCCTTTTTCTTCTTCTTTCAACCATCCCAATTCGCTGGCTTCACCTGCCAGTGTCAAGTCAAACAAGAAAAGGTAAATGTTGTTCCTCATCTTCATTTGAATGTTAATATATATATATATATATATATTGTGAAAAAACAAATCACAGGAAAATTTAAGGTAAAAAAATTATCACTTTGCTATGAAATGATAGAAAAAATAAATTTATGGTCTGTATGTTGTTATTGAGTTATAAACCATGCTTAAATTCCGAATGCCAAATCAATAGAGCATGATGAGTTATGGGAGTTGATTGTCCCACGTTAAATTTTCACATGACTATAAGTAAAAAATTTGTATCTATCTCTTCTGATCTTCATAAAATTTAAATAGGTGGATCATATTAAATTAAAACTAATATACATCGAAAGAGTGATAGAAAACACAAAATTTTCACGTAATATAGTTAACATAAGATACAGAGTTCGTGTTGACATACATACCTTGTTTATATTGGTTATAAACATTATACATTTCTGGTTCAACTTGAATATCAGTTGGGACCCCCCCACTTCCTGTGAATGCTGCATAAGGTCTTTTCAATAGTGCCTTCAAGAGTTGACCACTCCATTCATGCCTCTTCTTTATATTCCTTATTTCCTTCAATTCTTAAAAAGCAGGTATATACATACAATCAACCAAGATCAGTAGTGTTAATTAAATCATCTTGTCCTAGAATATTTAACCACTATAACTAAACTAACAGTAGATCAAGAAATTAACATGAAGAAAACATACCTACTCCCGAGAGGCCAAGAATATGTACGTATGCAGATCTCACAAATTGTTGACTGGTTTCATAATTTGGTGGCAAAAATCCAACATGACTAGTTTCAAATACAATTTTGCGTTTTTTCTTTGATGTATTTTCTGAGTCCTTTTTCGAAAAAAAATTACCTGACCAAAAGAAAAGTGTGTAAGAAATAGAAAAAGTTTTAAGAAACTAGTCTCTCAGTATTAAAAAGAAGAATAAAGAAAGAGAAGATAATATGAGAATCCGTTCATACCAACTACAGCAGTAAGACTTGTAAATGCAGCAATGAAGTCACATAATGTGACATAGTTCTTTGGATAATCCACTTCGTCAGATTTTGGTTGTTTATCCATCTTTGCTAAAATTGTCTTCATTTGTCTTTCAACATTCACTGGTTCCACAAGCATACCTTTCATAAAAGAAGAAAATACTTACCTAAGTAGATAGAATTTTTACATACAGTCATTGTGTTTCTGTGCACATTTTTAAAAATTATGTCATTAATCCAGCTAACTCAATATTCCTCTCTTTTCTAAACAAAAGAAAAACATACACATCTCACCTGATTTAAATAAAAATAACTAGAATATAGTTCAATTTTCAATGGGTGTGTTTCTTATTTTACCTTTGAAAGTTATCAAAATCAATTTTATTCTATATCAGCGTGATTTTAGTAAAAAGAGAAATATTTCCTGAATTGGATAAAATTGATTTTATCTCTCAAAACTTTTACTTTATTAAAACTGATAAAATAATAGCTTTTACATTAAAATGAATAATTTACACAAAATTTTGCATTGATAAAAATATCGAAAACATCACTTCATTTCAAAATCAATTTGAACAATCCAAACATACATGTAATACAGTGTATAGATATACAGTACTTACAGTGGTAGAGGATTAGCTTCCACCATGAAAGTTTGGTAGCACTTCTGAAGGCCGAGGGCCTAGTGGCAAGGACTGTGAGTGGAGTGAATCCCTCTTTATTCTTATGTGTGCTAAGGAAATCATAATAATGCACTATTATCACAGCCAAATCTGCATCATATCCATAACAACATATATAGTAATAAGAACATATAGCCTCCAAGTTTATCCACAACTCCCCAACATTTATTAAATATCCCATAAGGAAAGAATTAATAAAATGAGATATTAGGTTAAGTGAAGTTCGCTTAAAACTATAACATATAGTGGTCTAAATCTTAACTATTTTTACATTTTACCTGACACAACTATAATTTTTCAATTTACAGAAAAAATACATAATCTGTAGGGACCATAAGTACGTAATACTCTCATATACAAATAATAATTTTGCCCAGTAAAACAAAGCAATAAAAGATCAGTATGTTAAAGCATGCAGAAGAAATGAATGTTTAGCAGGAAGAGAAGATAGGTATAAGAAACATACCGAAATATTCTCTTCTGATAGCACAGTGAAGAATGGTGTCACCATTGTGTCGCACAAGATCTTGCAAGGGAGCGCTATGGTCCGAGACGCTAGAAAGATAAGCAAAGGCCTGTTTCTTCCAGTTGATAGCAGCTTCAAACAGAGGCGTCTCTCCTCGTTTGTTCTTTCGACTCACCAAATACATTCTCTCATTATTCCTTCCTATGATCCACCTACATACCTTTGCGAAACCCCTTGAAGCTGCAACATGCAGAGGGGTATCTCCTCGATCGTTCCCCATTTCTAAAGCCTTGATCTTCGCTCCACTGCTGTGATCGATAATTGCCTTCACAAGGTCTTGGACCACACCTTCTTCGTCCAAATCCACGGCAACGTGCAGTGCAGTGCCCACAGAATCGTTAATCATTGCCGTGTGACACGCTGGGAATTGTTTGTACATTTCCACAACCTTATCCCATTTCCCTTCCAATGTGTACTCAGGCAGATTGACACTCACTTCATCTGATGAGTTGTACGAAAAATCCTCCTCAAAACTTCCAGGATTCATACTCGATCCAAATGGAACTTCAAATAATGAGAATTATGTATGCATGTAGTATTATTTACAAATAGCAGGAGACTATTGTTTTACTGACAATGCGTTATTATTAATTAGTTGCATGCATCTTATATACTGAGAATTTATGTAAATACCTGAGGAATTTGATACTTCAACTTCACATGTTTTGCCACTTTTGTAGGTGACACGGGAAGTATAATTTGAGTTAGTAATGAATAAGGATCTTCGAGGCTGTCAGGGATGGACCAGTCAGAGTTATGAAACTGTAGCAAACACGAAAGAAAAGAAAATACATGTTATGATGAAGAAATACCTGTAACACTTTTTGAATACATTATGTTTAATATGGTAAGTTGAAAGAAGAGGAAGAAAGATAACAAGTATATATAAATATTATAAAAGAATTATTACATAGATCAGTCTCAACATGTATTTACCTTTTTCTATCATATCAGTTTTCGCATTAATACTTTTTATGTCTATCTTCATTCCACCACTCCAACTTGTTGGGAGTGACCGACTAAATTTATTGGATTCGAAAGAAAAATAAAACGTTACTTGTACTCCAAAAGTACAATATCCATTATCTTCTTCCTTTTTTTTATTCTGTTGATTCATTTTTTATCAATAGTTCTGTTGATTCGTAATAATGGTAGCTGTCATGACCTTTATTTATTTATCTTCGTCTTCTCACTCTGTCTGAACAAAATGGGGAAAAAGAAATAAAGCAGAAACATAGTTTTTTTTTTCATTGGCTGCATAGAGCTGTTACTGTAGATTGAGATGGATTAGGTTAATAATTAATTAATCATCAATATGTTTGGATTTTATTAGGAATTTCCTTCAGATGTTATGATAGAATAGAAAAGAAATGGGATGAGAAGATTGTGACAATATTTTTAGAAATAATATAGTTTATATAATATAAACACTTTTACTTTAATATATTAAGGTATTTTTAAAGACAAAAATGTAAAAGAGATATGGGATTTTAAAGTAATAATATTTAAAATATAATAACTAACTCTAACAATATTATTATAAGAGATTTGAGATAGAAACTAGATAATTTGTTTTGATATACTTAAAAAAAAAAAAAAAAAGGTTACTTGAGAGTGACATTATAAATATTATCCTCTTTTAACACATTAATATATCTTTTAAATAAAAAATTATGATGGAGTTATCAAATTTTAAAATAGAGATACTTCAGGTACAATAATTGACTTAATTATATTATCTTAAAAAGTTGAAGTCGAAAGAAAAATAATAATTAATAAATGAAATGATAAAAATTTAAAATATATATATATATAAAAGTAAGTATATTTTTATAATTTTCCTTCCACATACTAATATAAGGTTAATATATCCAACGGTGAGAGCATTTTTGGGCTTCCATTTCAAGCTACCATTTAAAAATGCCTTGCTAAGATTTCAAGGAATTTAGGGCATGTTTGATTTACTTCTCAAGTTTTGGTTTTAGAAACATTTTTTTAACATAATTTATGTTATTTATTAATTAATTTTTCTCATTCAAAATTCATTAAGTTTTGAAAAAAAAATTATAAATAAGTGTTTAAGATAAAATTATAGAAAGAAAGTGATTATCAGTGCCTAACTCATCTTCAAAACCGGTTCAGAAGGTGAGGTTTATACCTCACTTATATACCATAGATCGGTCTCATTTTTAGTCAATGTGGGATTTCCCAACACCCTCCCCTCACGTCGAGGAGTCATTCTCTACTCGAACGTAACCCATTAATAAGTGATCCAATTTAGGCCCAACAACCTGCTAACAATCAAGGCTCTACATAGCAGCCCGTTAACAACTTTGTTAACAACCAGGCTCTGATACCATGATAACATAAGAACATAAAGAAAAGAGATAAGGGAAAGAGAAATAGAATTTCTGATAATAACATATGGAAACCCTAAAAGATACAAGTCATAACAAGAATATAAATAGGACAATATATAAATAATATAAAGACTAAATTACCCTCAACTAATAAATATTAATCAATATATATTGTATATGATATTCTAACAAAAATAATTTAGAAACAATTAAAAGATATTTTCATATTCCCTTCTTTTTGTTTTGTGATCCTAGTTGAAGAGTGTGAGTTATTTAGAATGTTTATACACTGAGACATTGAAAAAATATATTTTTTAAAATAGAAATATTCAAACACATCCTCATTCTTCACTTTTGGCATTCCCTATTATGTGCTTCTTCTTCTTCTTTTTTACTTTTTTCACTTTTTGAAGAGAGACGTAGGAAGATGTGTTGAGGGAGACAGTTCTAGGGAGACTCTGAAACAGGATTCTTGAAGAAGGATGCTTACTCAACTTTCATCTTCCCTTATCCTTCTCTTCTTCAATTTTTATGGAAATTGTAATTTTTCTTCTTATTTTTATTACAGAAATCAAATTTGTAACATTTCTTTCATATTAACTTCTTTTAAAATCTATTTTTTAACTTATATAAATTAATTTTAATCTGTAAAAAATTATTTCATTTTTTTATTTTCTAAAAGTATTAATGGAAAATTTATCCTCACAAATTTATAATGTGGATTATGATTTTTTTTTCATAATGAATCCTCTTCAGGGACATTTTCTGTAAATGAGATCATCAGAATTTTACTATCTCAAATTGTTTCCCAAAGGAGAGGAACCTCTTCCATTTTTTTTTCCTTTTTCTTCAATCAGGTTTATTCTATTTGACTCTCTTTTTTAATTATGATTACTAGTTTTAATTTTTATAGCAGAAAATGTTATGCTTAACTGTGGAAGCTTTTACATATTGGCGTGTTTCATGTTGTATATGTATCATAGTTGTTTCTCAAAAAGTACCCTAAATCAAAGGAATCATCTTTCTTCTTTCTCTCTTTTTTTAGCATTCTAGTTGAAGAAATCAAAAAAACGGTACAAGATGAAGAAAAGAATTGGTATGTAAATTGATTATATTGACAATTTCTTTTATAAGTAGAATAGTTATTAAATAAATAATGTTAATAGTTGAGATAAAGAAATTGTTTGAGTGGTTGGGTTGGGCCATGGTCTGAATCTGGGCTGGGCCTTGGAATGTGTTGAAAGAAAGAAGGTGGAAAAGAGATAAATTGATATAAACTCTCACTCTGTAATTATGTAATTATTAATGCTGAATATTATTGCATTTTATTTGTAAAGGTGAGTTTTTTCTTACCAAATCTTTTTTAAGATACTGCTTTGATTTATTTATGTTTCAAATCTGTGGTTAAATTTGACTTGGGATTTACATAACTTTCATTATCACAATAATTAAGCTTTTCGTGATATGTAATTATTGAAAACCACACGCGCGCATTGTCGGCCAAGCTTTTTATCAGAAACCAACATCATTAGTCAATTAAACTTTGACCTAATTTTAATGAGCTCCTAAATTCAAAGTAATTACAGTGTTACAGAGTGTTTGGATACAGAATCTTTAGAGAATATTTTTCATTAAAATTTTGAAATATTTTATAATAAAATATATTATTTAGATAAAATTTTAACTTTTACAAATTTATTAAAATAATTTGATTATTTAAAATTATATAATTTTAATTTTAATTTAAAAAATTAGAATTTGATTTTTTTTTATATTTTTTATATCTATGTATTTTTTTAATATTCTTTTATGGACTCGATTGGTAAGTTATTAATTCATTATTTTTTTAATGTGTGTTGATGGAATTTTTTTATGAATTTATTATTATTTATATGTTGATGGAATTTTCTTGATTATTATTATTTTTTAACGTTAATATTTTTTATTAAAATAAATTAGTTTTATTTCTTAATCGATATTAATTAAAAAAATTCAATAACATATATATTATTTTTTAAGTTATTTTTAGTCATTATTGATTAAAAATATTTTTTTTCAACATAGATTCAAATTGTTTTTCATTGGAAGTTAATAAAATTTTCTCAACCTACGTGAACATGGTTATATTTTCAATTCATGTTAGTCACTGTTTTCATAAAAACAATTAAATTATTTTTCGAAAAATATAAATAAAAATTTATATTTAAGATTGATAGAATTATTTTTTAATTAAAATTTGTTAGATTATTTTTAATAATGTAAGTTAAATTTATTTTTTATTCAATATTAATTAAATTTATTTTACCATTATTGATAAGGTTATTTTTTTTATGGATGTTAATATTTTTTTTCATTAATGTCTATCAATGTTAATTTTGGTCGATGTTTGAAAAAATTATTTTGGACTGATATTATTAATGTTATTGTTTTAAAATTAGTCAAATTTTTTAATTTCGAATGAAAAAAATTTCAATTAACTTTAATTTTAATCAATATTAGTTAAAAAAAAATAACCATCGATCCAAAAGTTGGTAAAAATTTAATGACGTCGAAAAAAATAATTATGATTATATTAATTAAAATTAATATTAACAAGTGTTAATTATGAAAAACTCAACATAAATTAAAAAGAAATTTACGAATTTTAGTTGAAAAACAATCCACTCCACTAAAAATTACCTATACTTTTTAATTATTTAATATTAAAATAACTTTTCATATTTAATCTAAATGATAAAATTAAAATTTAATCAATTTAAATTAATATATCCAAATAAAGCATTTAAAAAATCATTTAATAGAAAAAAAAATCAAATTTACCCTATTTAATTTTTTAGAAATTATGAAATTTACCCTAACGCATGAAGATACGCTTAATGAATGAAAATAAGAAATGATGATGCGTAAGAAAAGAAAATATTGACATTAAACAAAATTGTTATTCCTAAACACTTTCATTGTAAAAGATGGAGATTTACATTATTCCCTTGTTTCATAATGATAGAAATGAAAAGTAAATAATTTAGAGTGATTATGAAGATTTGGAGGATTTGCACCAAACAAAGCATTTGGCTTTTGTTATGTGGACGTAGAAATAGTTATCCATTTTCCAGAAGCAAAAAAATGTGAGCCCTACGAAAAATATAAGACGAGACAAAAGCAAAAGGCATAGATAGAATTAGTGAGAGATGATGAACAAAAAAAAACTAGTATCCATTCATGCACCTGCCCTTTTCTTCGACCCAAACAAATAAAAGCATATTTAATTTGATTCATGTGTTTCACAACCAACCACACTAACCTGTTTTTTGGGTGCATGTACAAGCACATACTACAACACACTTAGATTCTATAAAATCATCCATGCTTAACCTCCATTGTTATTGTTACACACATTTTAATGCTTATACAATAATTCATTCACTTTTAAATTTCACTACTAATAATTCAGTTTTTCACTTTTACCACAATTTTTTATATTTTCTTGACTCAAATGTATTAATATATGAAACCAACACTTATATTCGAAATCAGAATATAATATTATTTCTTTTTCTAAAAATTAATTATTAATGATATTTTTTAAGATATTTTTATTTAATTATTTAATGTAATCAATATGCTTCAAGAGAAAAAACGACAAAGACAACTATCTCAATTAAGACAATTTTTTATTTACATATCTACACATAATCCATCTAACCTAATGTTACCTTATAAACCAAAGTTTCGTGGAGAATGAAACTTCAAAGCCTACATTCGTGGGAAGAAATGGTGATTTCTAATTCTATTAATTGATGTAATAGAAATGAAATATTTTTTTTACAATTTATTTTTCTTCTGAGTTTAAACTCTATGCTTAATTGATGAAAAATTATACTATCAAATAATTAAAATTTATCTAAATATATTTTTAAATAAGAGTGTCGAAGAAAGACAACTTAATTTTGAGTTAATTTATCATCGATTGAGTTAAAAATAATTTAGTTTAGAGTTAAAAATAAATTACTTCAACTATCACTTTTTTTATTAATAAAAAAATTATAATTCTGATTTCTAGTGAATTAATTTAAGATTTAAGATTTAAAATTTAAGATTTAGATAAATTAATTATTTAAATATAAATTTTTTTAACTCATAAAATTTTATGGAATGAATAAGTTAACTTATTAAATTCTTTTTCTATTTATATTATTAAATAAGTTAAAGTTTTTTCAACTCAACCTAACTTAAAGTAGGATGGTTTACGAATTAAAATCTATATTAACTCAGTTATTTTTAAATATTATATAAAAAATCAATAAATTTATCATAATACGAAATATATAATTAAATAAAAATATATAAAATATATTACATCAAAAATACATTTTATTTTAATTTATTATTTTCTTAACAGGAAATAATATTTTTAAGAGAAGGGTGTCTAGTGATATAAATGAAAGAGAAAGATATCGAAGTGAGAGAAAATAATATTTTTATACATCATGAGTGAGAAAGAAAGGTATTTTCACATAATTTATCTATTTATCTATTTGTTGTTTAAGCGACTTTTTTTATTTGTTAAATTTTAAATTAAAATAATATGTTTAAATTTTATAAGAATCAAATTAACATAAAAAATTTTATAAAAATTAAAAATATATTTTATTCATTTTTTAAATATACTTAATTTTATTTAATCTTAATTATATATATATATATATTAAATCACTATTAAATATCAAGTTTATACAGTTAACATATAATAGCATAAATATATTATGTGTTTGTTTTTCCATGTTCAAATAACAAAAATTATGAATAATTAAACCAGAAATTGGTTAAAATTATTTAAAAATTATGAACCAATATAATGAATAATGTAAAACTAAAGATTATGAAAAAAAATTAAGTACCAAAATTGTAAATTTTATAAAACATAGAGACTAAAATTAATTAAGCTTATTTCTTTATTTTTAACTATACTATTTATATAATTTTTTATTATTTTTTTCTCTTATCTTTATTATTGTTTACATCTCACTATTCACATTTGCTACATTAATAGAGACTTCATAAAAAAAAAATTATATAGTTTACACCTCCGGATAAAAATAATTCTTATGTCATATTCGTATATTATTTTTGAAAAAAAAATCATAATTTTAATTATTTTATATTAAATTTAATACTAATATTAATTTAAATTTTTATAATTGTTTAGTATTATCATTTTTACTCAACAAAATCATTCACAAGTTTAGTACATATATTATATTTCATTCTAAGCATATATAAAAAATAGAAAAATTTTATTTTAAAATTATATTAATTTATAAAATTAATTATTTTATGAGAAAAACTATAAATATTCACTTTTTTTAATTCAATAAAATTAAACAAACTAAAAATATAAAAAATCACATATCAATCAAACTAGACTCATCTAGATGAACACCAAAGAATGAACCAACACGAGTCATGGAAACATAATCATTTTATTTTTCATCATAAATCAATATATAGAAAAATTTATAATCAAGCAGAATTGAACAAACTACTAACAAAGATGTGTACGTTTCCGACTTAATTAATGTGGAGGCTTAAAAAAAAACTATAACAATTTAATTTAATCAAGAAAGTCAGAGAGAAAATTTATCATTCAAACCCTAGTATTAATTAATTTAGAATATATATATATATATATATTAAAAAAAAAACACTAATTGCATGCAAATCATCACAAGTAACTTTCTAAAGGAACATGGTTCTAAACCTAAGACTACAGACAACACGTATAAAGGAAAAACAAGAAAAAGAAATAAAGAAAAGCTTTAATGGTGGCCGGTTTACATTTTAAAGGTTTGAATTATTTTCTGTGCAATAATTATCGTGAATTTAAGAACTTTGATAATTTAATTTTTTTTTAACTAATAGCGTATTAATTTAAAAACTTTGGTCATTCAAAACAGAGAAAAAAACTAAAATAATGGAATAAATTTTCATCATAAAAGGAGTATTTAAGTTGATTTAGGGTTTAGGGTTATTTTACTTTAAATTCTTTGATATTGATGTTCAATTCTAACAAATAAATAAAAACATTTAGAATATCAAATAGACAAGACTACTTTACTTTTCATAAATTCATGGCCGCAAAATTATCTTTCATGTTGAATCGTTGATATCATCATCTTGTGTCATCCTTCTATAGGAAGTCATGTTTTAGTTTTTTTATACATAAAATTTTAGATGTTAGTTTTAAATAAAATACTATATCTTTCATATTTTTAAATGTTTAAGGTTAAGAATATAATTAAGAAACGCTTAAATGGAAATAAAATATTATTATAATATTTAAATTAAGTTGTGTCCTTACAAAAAAATAATAAATAGACTAAATTATCTTCATTTATTATCTTGATATTAATGTTTGCATAATTATTGTGTATCTTCCAAATTAATTAAGAAAAAAATTATTTATATTAAGCTATCTTTATATAATATTAAAAGTTTTACATTAAATAGAGATAATGCAAAATTAAAATTAAAATTTATGAAAATAAAATAACCTTAAATTTATTATTAATATAATTCTAAGATATAGAATCAATTATATCAAACTTATCGCATCTTCTAAAATTTAGTAACAAAGTTTATATAAATTTATTCTTAAAAAATCATAGATTCCCAATAAACACTGATATTTAATAAATCATTGGGCAGTTCAAATTAGTTGTTCATATTATCTCAACTAGAATAGATAGCAGGGAATATTTAATTATTCAATGGAAGAAGTAAGTAATACTAATTAAATGTGAGAAAACAAATTGTGTATACTCTTCTGGACTAAAGTTTTGAAGCAACTCCACTCCCCACGCATTGCAGGTTTGAATTTATTTAACAAAATTCATATTTAAATTATTCTCTTCATATGCCTGATGAAACTAAAATGCTAGTAGTTATATATGTCCAAAAGAGTGTGCTATTATTCTTTCCCTCTATCACTTCATCAACTTTACTTCTTTATGAAATTGTAGGAGGAAATAAATAAAGCTGTCTTAATATTCTTATACAAAATTAAATAAGATGTTAAACAAATTCCTATTAATACACTGGATAGGAATGACACGGCACTCTTAAGAAGGACCACAACTTTTTTTTTTTACACATGCACTATGGATAATGAATTTGCTTGATTGAGTAAAATGGACGCAAAAAAACTTTATTTTTCTGAGCTTCCTTTACTTTAAAAATTTCTAATCTAGATTAAATATTAATCGAATATTAGCATACACAACCTTAGTAAGTATTCCATATCTCACCTATTTTTGGAACTCAAGCAACTCCGTACTAGGAAAC
This sequence comes from Macrotyloma uniflorum, assembly GCA_016859785.1. Taxonomy (NCBI): domain Eukaryota; kingdom Viridiplantae; phylum Streptophyta; class Magnoliopsida; order Fabales; family Fabaceae; genus Macrotyloma; species Macrotyloma uniflorum. Next base: position 693,289 of record BDMB01000011.1, read on the forward strand.
ATTCAAGTAATTAAGTGGAGAACACAAATTCTTCTTCCAAACTTATTCCAAAAACGTGGATGCTATTATTTTGGAACTCTCCAGTAGGTATGCTCCTTCCTAGAAAGCACCTTCATATGACCCAGTGGAGTGGCAGTTTGTGTAGTTCTGGTCAAATTTTCAAGAGAAGAAATCAGCCACCAAGTGGGTCCAACTACACCAAAGTTGCAAGACAATTCAACAACGGAACCAAAAGAAACGTTTGCTATGTGATTGTATTGTACTAAAGGCTAAAGCATAGATAAAAACAAGGGTGAAAATAATGCAAATTACAACATATTTTTGCTATTATTAACGATGTTTTCTTTTCCTTTTTTGTGGTTCGTCTTACATCTTAAAGGTCTATAAATACCACCTAGCAAACTCAATTCTTCATAGAGCAATAGAGAAGAGGCAGATAGAAAGAAAGAGAGCGAGTTTTGAGTTTAAAATATGACTAACTTCCCAGTGATCAACTTTGAGAAGCTCAATGGTGAGGAGAGAAAAGACACCATGGAGAAAATAAAAGATGCTTGTGAAAACTGGGGATTCTTTGAGGTACTTCAAGAACCCAATAAATGCTCGTCTTACTCAATTCATTACTACATTGCCCTCCAAATATATGTCCTTGTTACTCTTGTGATTTTCTTCGTACTTAATGTCTCTTCTAACTGTTTTCTTTCAAAATTCTATAGTTGGTGAATCATGGCATACCTCATGACCTATTGGACACTGTGGAGAGGTTGACTAAAGAGCACTACAGGAAATGTATGGAAGAAAGGTTCAAGGAATTAGTGGCTAGCAAAGGTCTAGAGGCTGTCCAAACTGAGGTCAAGGATATGGACTGGGAGAGCACCTTCCACTTGCGTCACCTCCCTGAATCAAACATCTCAGAGGTCCCTGATCTCATCGATGAATACAGGTTAAATAAAACAAATATATATAACATTACACATTTCATGTGGAGGACATATGATATAGCATTTTACTAATACGGGTTAGCACAAATTCCATACAACATACACAGAATTTGCACTTTGATTTTGACCTTCCAAAATGGATAAAAGCAGAAGTCACAAAGATTGAACATTGCTCCATGTATATTACTTCTGTTGCATGATTTCTTTTAGAGTATCCACGCGTCACCTAATAATGAGTTCAAAAAAAAAAAAAAAAAAGATAGTGCCTTTCAGAATTGAAACTGCTGCTGTATATATCTCTTTCACAAGACTCTTAACATGAAGTAATGACGCAGGAAGGTGATGAAAGATTTTGCTTTGAGGTTAGAAAAACTAGCAGAGCAGCTGCTGGACTTGTTGTGCGAGAATCTTGGTCTAGAGAAAGGGTACCTCAAGAAGGCCTTCTATGGATCAAGAGGACCAACTTTCGGCACCAAAGTTGCCAACTACCCTCCATGCCCCAACCCTGAGCTGGTAAAGGGTCTTCGTCCCCACACCGATGCCGGTGGGATCATCCTTCTCTTCCAGGATGACAAGGTCAGTGGCCTACAGCTGCTCAAAGATGACCAGTGGGTTGATGTGCCCCCCATGCGCCACTCCATTGTTGTTAACATTGGCGATCAGCTTGAGGTAAATTTATTTCCTACTAATAATATATCATATATGAACTTATTAGAATACATTGATAATGTAAATTTTGTTACACTTTCATCTAATCATAGATTATCGTATAATTGAAAATATCATTGATTTTACTAATAATATATATGCCTAGTAGACATTTCTACAAACAAGTTAGATGCAACAATTTTACTAATATCAAACACTCCTTGGTAAAAAAAAAAAAAACAGGTTATCACCAATGGTAAGTACAAGAGTGTGGAGCACCGTGTGATAGCACAAACTGATGGGACCAGAATGTCCATAGCCTCATTCTACAACCCTGGCAGTGACGCTGTCATATACCCTGCTCCAGAATTGTTGGAGAAAGAGGCAGAGGAGAAAGTCCAGCTATACCCAAAATTTGTGTTTGAAGACTACATGAAGCTCTATGCTAAGCTGAAGTTCCAGGCCAAGGAGCCAAGATTTGAAGCCTTTAAAGCATCAAATTTTGGTCCAATTGCAACTGCTTAAGTATTTTTACTATAGCTACCATAATAATGGTTTTGGAGGAGTGAGCAAAGTAGCTTATGCATGTGTTTACCAAAAGAATATAACAATAGTAATAATAAAATATCATCTTAGTGCATGTTTGGAGTTGAGTTAGAAGAACTTTAAAGTACTTCTAATGTACTAATGTAGTATATATTCTTCTTTCTTTACTGTGTGTATTGTAATTCTTACTGTATTGGAATTCCTAAAAGAATTTTCCCAACTTTATACAAACATAACTTTCTGTCACATGGTTGAAGTGATTACGACACTGCAAAATGGTCAACAAAAATATCAAACTTTATAATGAAAACAGAACTAATTGGTTAGAAAAAATATTTATTGCCACTTGGCTCTACTATGCATTATTTTCCCCTTACTTTCTTGATTTTTTGGCTTCATATGTGTTCCAATTTGGCTAGTTGGGTTTTGGACCACCAATGATAGTGTCTTACTGATGTTGAATGCACGAGAATGTTAATGCCACCACGATGTTTCAAACACTTATTTGAAACAATGTGTAGGCCAAAAGATGTGGATGTAACCAAATGAAGAAGATATTCAATTCTAAAGCAGTAGATTTAAATTAAATAAAAATTAGGTGGTTATCACGTTACTTTCTAATTAAAACTTGTTGTTTTGACCCAATTAAATAACAATTAGACCATAAATCTGATCATTACTTCCATGAGGTCAAGAAAGGAACGTAGACGAAATATGGTAATCACTCCATAAAGACATGCATGAAGTTCCCACTGTTCAAGATTTGTCCACATAATTAAATCATTTTAACTTTAAAACCCTAAACCTTAAATTCATTCATTATTTTCAAATTTTAATAGATACTCTAATCAATATTTAGTTTATCAAAATTAATTTAGCCTATTTTTTATTTTAAATATTTTAAATATTTTTACTTTTTATAATTCAAATACAATCCATAATATCTTCATTTTCCGCCGAACATGAATCAAGGGTTTTTGTCTTGGACAAATTTTGTCCATTTGTAAGAAAACATGTGAACAACTTTTCCTATCCTACAACTCTCATATTTATTTGACTGAAAACTCTTAGATTGATGGTGTGTTTTTCATTTATTTAGTGAATTAGTATGTATTCTTATAAGTTATATAACTTCATTCTTTTAATCATAAGTATGATATAATTATTATTTTGAGCATGATTATTTAGTTTACATCTTTCTCTTTATCACTATATTTTTTATCTTCTTCCTTCATCCTCTCTTTCCATCAGTTCCAATATCAGCAACTGTGAAATTGCATTTTTGCTTATAGAAAATATAAAAAAAATTACAGCAATTTATATAACCTACTCAATTAATTGAGCAATAACAGAGTGTTAGTATTAGTACATTTGTTCTTGTCATTTACTTTCTCTACTAGTAAAAAAATTGATATGTGCCTTATTTTATTACATTAAATACATGCTATTATTTGTTGTGAGAAAATATTAATTTAAAAATCCTGATAGATAACTATAAATGATTTACTTTCTTGTCACAATGAAATTATAGGCACTATCATGACTTTTTTTATTCAACTAATTAGCTTTACATGGAAAAATAAAGAAGATATTATAACTGTCAATTCGAAGCACTTTACATGGAAATTATTGGCACTATATTGACTTTTTTGATCAATTTTCATGACAGGTAAAATTGAGATCTTTTATTTATTTGTAAAAACAGATAAGAAACTCAAATAATAAAATCGGGTCAAGAGACAATAATGATTCTGAAGATGTAATAATATTAAAGAAGAGACTGGAACTAGAACTAGAACATAAAGATTGAATATATAGAGGAATACACGTAGGAAGTAACAGAACATCACATCAAGAAAAAGAAAATGATTAATTGGATTCGAGAGAATTAACGATGGATGAAGGAGTGACAATAATTGAGAGAAGAGAATTTGTTTTAAGCCAGAAAAGCTTAAGATCCACGTAAGTATTCAACTTGAGAAAGTGGAGAAGGTACCTTTTATAGCATAAATATTAGCAGTAACGTGAAGATAGGGTGAAACCTCTTATTTGCATATAATCACATATTATTAGCAAGGAAATGTCTCAGCCAAACGAGACATATATGGAGAGAAGTTCAAACACGTAACCATAACATGCATTATGCATATTTAACTTCTAAATATATATATGTTTAAGGCAACCATTTTCATGCTTTCTAATCTAAAGTGTGAAACCACCCTTTCCGCCATTTCAAACACACAACCCGACAACAATGTTTTTAACTTTTCATAATCATGCATGCAAAGACAAAATCTTTCACACTTTCTTTATTATTCTTTCTTCAAAAGCTTCAAGGGATTTTTCCATAAATAAATTACTTCTGCAAATCAACTTACACTTTTTCAAAACTAAATTTATCTTATGTGTCGCCCTCAGCTAGTTCCATCCATCTTTTATATGATTTTTACGATAATTATTTTTAAATTGAACACTTTAGTATATAATATAAATGCAGTAAATATATTATTTATTATTCTTCGGGTTCGTGAACATAGTAACTGTACTTTAAAAGAATGTCAAACCCTAAACATTGTAAAAAAGTCATGTTCTTATTATTGAACACAGGCGCAACCATTGATATCCTATTAAAAGAGTGTTCACAAATTAAATAAAATCAACTTTGAATTTTTAGTTCAATAATTCAGTTTGTTGTTTAATCTTATCACATGTTGGTTTGATTTTGTGATCAAATCTAATCAAACTCATTTATTTTTTATTTTAGATTGGATTTGATTGGTTTTCGGTTATTGAAAAAGAGTTTACAAATATTAAAATAGATGATGAAATAACATCAAATATCACATCATATGTAAAACTCACGGTAGGTCAAAGTATATATTCAAATTACAAGTTAAAAATATTTTTAAAATTTTTCAAAAAACAAACACACATAATAGAATCCACGACCATGTAACTATTATTTTTTTTTTAATTTGTTAAAGTGAGTTTGATTTTGAATTTTAGTACATAGAATTTGATTTTGTTTGAACCTCAGAAATTTGATGATGTTGTCCTTATCTGTATGGTTAGAGAAGCATTATTCATGAGTCATAAAGCTTAACATTTTGACCTGTTCACAGTTGAATTGGGTTTGGGCCCACCCACAATTATGTGTTTTTATGGGCCATGTAGTCTTCCTCGCATTTGCTCAAATACAGTCTGTTAGTGGTCCTTTTTTAATCCAATTTCTTGTTTTGTCCTCACACTTGGGAGTTGATTTGGACCACTTCCTCTACTCCATATAATATGCATCAATCACTTGCTTGGTACACATAATTAAGAATGCAAATTATTATTGGGACCATATTCTTTTTAATCAATAACTTTTTTTATTTCTTAAATCACTTTGAATCTAAACACATTATCCACTTTCACTGTCATGCTCAAATGACAACTTTCATAACATTATCATAAAATATATTAAATTTCATGGTTACTACTAATAATAAGTACAATACCTAATAATAGATTCTGAATAAATTTTAACAATTTGTTAACCCTAAACCCTAATAATAACTATTGCTTCAATAAATTTTAACATTTATTATATTTAATTTTTCAATATAAATTTATAATAAAATAAAAAACATATAGATCTTAAATTTATTATTGAGAATAAGTTATGAGATATTTTGTTTGACATTGAAATAACTTGATACCTTACCCATCTTGTATGATTGATGGAGTGAACTAAAATATATATTACTTTATATGAACATTTGGTGACCACCATATGATTATGAGAGTTTGACTCATCAATGATTTTATTTTATACTTCAATGTCTTGTTCCTCTGCTACAACTTATAGCAGTTATCACTACAACCAAGAAAAGATGTTCAAATCCCCATCTTTCCAAAGATAACAAAACCACCTCTTTCACAATAATGCATAGCTACTCAAATATTCCACAAGATCATATATATATATATATATATATATATATATAATGTGTTTATTCATATATTAGTTAACTTATTCACATTTATTCAATTTGACTTCAACTAGCACGTAGAAATTTTTGGTATTAGAAAATAAAAACAGTAAAAAGATAAAAAAAATGAATAAAAAATTTATAATTGATTTCAAAAAATAAAAAATGTATAATAATTAGATAAATTAATAAATGACCAAAATATTGTTAATTAAAATTTGAAAAAATATTTATAAATTTTATAAAATTAAGTTTATCTTTTACTTAACAATTCAACATATTATTGTGTTTGCAATTTATTATTGTAACTATTTTTTTTTTCTTTTGAAGCTTAACTAATTATAAGAATAAATGGCTAATAATGCACCAACCATATCAATCAATAACAAAATTCGTCAATCATGTCAATTAATTTAGAGTGTGATAGAATATCATTTTAGGGGTCGGATAATTAAGTGCTTCTTCTATTATCACAAATTTATTGATATTTGACCTAAACATTTAAATTATGATTACTTAAGTCTAATTATTAATTTTCAAATATCTAATATTAGGATTAAGAGAACTGGTTTATTCCTTTTTTTTATTATTATTTGTTTTGGAATTATTTTAATGGGTCTTTATTGATTATCAACATCCAAAATTGTGCTTTGCCACCAAACGTGTTAGAGGCCCTAAAAAAGAGGAAGTAAAGAAAAAAAAAAAGCTACGGTCCATTTTGTATGTATGCGGCCCAATAAGTAAAATGCAAATACAACCCAAACAATTTACAAAATAATAAATAAATAAATATGTGAAGAGATTATTAATCATATTAATTATCAAGTTACGGATATTAAATAGATCAAATCATTATAGATTTTCACCAATTTTAAAGGTATAAAATGCTTATAACTTTAGACTCATAAATACTATTTTATAGTCAAACATATTTTATATATATATATTCAAAGTTGCTGAGCATAAGATAATAGAAAGATGTAGATGAGAAAATAATAATATGTTATTCTCTTAAACTATTAACTGGGCATAAATGATAAAAGTGAATAAGAAAGAGAGTAGAAATTGTTGGACATATCCAACTTCATAAGAAAGCACATGAAAAATTCAACTCGGAGGTAGTTGGCCAACTAATTCGCACAAAACTTTCCTTCACATTCGCAGCAAAGTGCATGCAATTTCAGTTCAGCCATGGATATATGTGACAATGTGAGTTGAAGATGACCTCATAATCCGCAAGTACCAATCCTCCACATTGCAGCTATTCCTTTGTTTCGTCCACACTATAAGAAAAAAAAAATCAGTTCATTTGTCAATTAGACCAGTGGCCATAAAGAAATTTAGAAAAAAGAAAAAGAAAACAAGAGATCTAAAGAAGCAATCGATTGAGATTTTTGCATATTATTTCCTTTAGGCTATTTTTTATTTATTTAATGAAATATTATAGTTTCTATATTTGCTTTATCATTCTTCTGATTGCACATACGGAGAGAATCTCACTCACCCATATGGAGTTAGAATATATGAGAAAGAAAGTTTTATTTTCTCTTTAGAGTTTAATTTTAATTAGTGTCAAGATAAATATTGTTTTTATATATATTTCGATTGACTCGTTGACATTATATTTAACAAACTTGACCGTGTTAATAATTTATGTGAATATAATAATATGTCAACTTTGTTGAATAGTAATTGAAATATTATAATTAATTTATTTTACGATGTGGATATAAAATTATTTAACACTGAAATTACATTAGAATGAAATTCTTTTGTTTTTATATCAAGTTTGATGCCGAGAAATTTGTTATATTATTCGAGAAAAGAGGGAGTGAAGGATAAATATTTGATAAATCAAATATTGATGATAATAACTCATCCAAGTCTATGCTAACCAATCCTAATAAAATATTAGGATTGTTTAATTAACAATTAGACAATCCATTTAGTCGAAACTCGATAATATACAAAAAATACATTTTATTTATAAAATAATATTAATATAAAAACATCTATAAACAATATTGAACAATTATGGTAGTTTGGCACATAACATACCAACACTTCTCTATTGAAAATAAAAATGGGAAGAAAACATTTGTAAAGAGCAAAGTAATATACGTCGAGTTGATCCAGATTACTTGTTATAATATCACTTCAAACGTTCATCATTTTCTTTTTAAACTTCTATTTCAAAAAGAGAATTAAGAAAACTATATAGTTCCTTCTTTTATCACTTTTTTTTTGTATGATAGAATTAGAAACACGTTACTCACACTGAACTGAACTATTGTGGAGTCAAAATAAGGAAGCAATATTATAAGTTTCTCTGGTTTACTACCCACCAAGATTTTAGGTAGACAAACAAGGCATTTTTGTAGCCTTCTTGAATTTCTCAGAGCCTCGAGAAAAAATCAAGAGATATCTACAGTCATTGTTGATGAATAGGGGAGGGAGAAAATAACAAAAGGTGGTGACTGGTGAGGTACACTAAGGGCCAAGTAGGGAGAGAAGGGAAATAGCATAGAAGTATAATAACACTTATAGATAATGGTCTACTATTCCTACAATTTTCTTATCTTATTATTTTAAGAATGGGAGAAGAAGAATTATTCCTTTGCGGCTGCAATGCATTGAAGGAGTTCATCACCTTTTCCTATTTATTCAAAGTAAGAACACGGAGTTCACTTTCACAAACTAAAGAAAGTAAACCCAACTCACCATAGCATAACTTGGTCTGTTACCTCTTCGAACATGAAAAGGGTATAGGCAAATGTTTCATGCTGGAAATATCAAACAACTCTACAAACCTCTGATCTGAAACTCTTGCTTTGGCAGCTGCAAACCGCTGGTACTCATCAAAGACAGACGATAAGCACCACTTTTGCAATTTTCTATAGCATCCTACTAAACAACCCGTGCGGTGCTGCACACACAAAAAAATAAGAGTTTAACAAGAAAAACTCTTATGGGTATAGATATTACGAAAGTTGGGAAAAAAAATCCAGAAAAAGTCTCACCTTTCCCCGCTTACAGTGAATTATAACCGGGTGATTCCTCACATCTGCATTATTGATCACCAAAAGTTACTGCTAGTAAAATGAGTTGCTGAAACTAGACACTAGAGTTATGATTAACAATGAAGAGCTATATCATACCAAGGAGAACTTTTAGTGCTTCACGGATTGTGTCCTCTGGGATGTTCACAAAAGGCTCCTGGATGCACAAGTTTGATAAGGTTAAAGAAGATTTCAGACTATCAAAAACCTGCTATGTCAACATAAGATCAAAGTTCCAGTATCACTTTTTATCAATTAAACTTGTTGGTAGAGAAAATGAAGCGAGTAGAGGTTGTGGCTAAACTACAATTTGAAGATAATCTTTGAAAATTTTATGAAGAATAAATAGTTTATACACTATTAGTATGAAGGTTTTTACATTGTACTTCAATTTTAAACTGTTAAGGAAGTTAACTTTTATAATAATTACCTTAAATTATACCAACAACTACTTTTTTATCGGTTGATGTGCAATATTTTTTCACAATGATGGCCTAAAAAATTGAACCCTTTTATGAGTTTATCTACTATCAATATTGATTGACTTAGCGATTTATCCAAAATAAGCTTTTATTCTGTAAATAAGCTATCTATATGAACCTAAATCCTTCACAATAAACAAAAGAAGAATAAACCATCACTCAACTCCCATTCATCTGACCATCATATTTTCCCCTGATGGAGTCATATATGAATAACCATGAAAATTAGAAGACATCAGAACTTCTTCAAGTCAAATAAGTTACACAAAACCGAAAAAGATAGGAAAAGGGCATGAAAGCAATTCCAAAATTAAAGAAAGAGAGCAAGTTAGATATCATAGTCAAGATGGATTTAATAAAAGTATTGCTTCCCCTTGTTTTCCTTGACATATAGATTGGTAAAAAAATTTAATATTCAAACAAAGTTCATGGAATAGAGAGTCGGGAATTCAACAATATTATAAGTGTAGACTATTCTCGATATTAATTCAACGGATCTGGTTCTTCTAGAATGAGGAAATACACTTAAGATAAAAAGGTGTAGTAACTCGACAATCTAAGGTTGAAAATTTTGATAAAATCAAATACATATATAATAAACCTTAAAACTAATTACAATCTCAAACCTTCTGATCAAGAATTGTGAGTGGACTCTACATCCTCCTCACTTTAAAGAAGGCAAATCCAAATTCAACATACCATATGCCCTAATCCACCAATAACATAAATTCCATCTCCATATGCACTAATGAAATATTCTCTATAATCTTACGATGTGCCCCTTCCTTGCTATTACCTATTTGTCTTTCCTAGGTTGATCATGACTATGGTGCTACTTCTGTACAATTATTAATTCCTTTCCCCCTTCTTTACCTTGTTGTACTTGCATTATAATCAAATAACAAATTTGTGCTGCTCTTTTTGAACAGATTTGTTTTCAAGATATCCATAATGGTCCCATTGTACAGACAGCAAGTATAATATATGGTCTCTAACTGTTAATTATTCTCGAAAAACAAATGATTGTGATCATTTTAGACAACCAGGGAAAAAGACTTGACATGCCAGCTTGGATTCCATCAACCGTGATTTCCATATTCTAAAGTTGGTAAGAAATACTTTCACAGGTGAGGATTGGAGAGACCTCTCTCGCACAGAAATATTCTCTCAAATAATAAAACCATGGATCTAATCCGGAACAATAACGAGACCAAGACTGACATGACAATATAATAATGGTACCTAAAAGCTGCGATAGTAAAATTTAGCAAGCAAAAGTTTCCAGACAAAGATTTTCCTATAGCACTTTATAAAGTTAGGGACATTTCAAAAAGTTACACCAGAAGACACAAGCAAGAATAGAAGAAGGAGGAGGAAGAAGAAGTAAAAAGAATAACAAGAAAATAAGTTCAAGAAGTAATAATGGCAACAACCATCTTTACGTCCCCTCTTTTTCCTCCCAAGCTTGTCATAAACACATTTGATTAAACAGTACTCCAAACCAAAGTATTCATATAACGGTACCATTCATCAGGTCACTAATTATCCACAGCCATGTCTTGAGAGAGGAAGAAAAAAAATTATAATTAGAATACACAAGAGAATGAGAATGACAGGTCAATTGGATTAGATGTCCATTGATCTCAGTGCAAGCTATTAATTTTTCTTTTTATTGTGAACTGAGTGCAAATTGCCAAGACATAGAACAATCACAATCAAGACATAGAACACTTATTCAGTAAGATGAATTAAATTTCTGGTGTTAAAATCAATTCATGCATCTCTGCTTTTAGAAAAGTTAAAAACTTCTGCAAAAGCCTGATTCATGAAAAAAGTTAATAAGAATAAGTGGATTTTAATTTCCAAGAAAATCTTGATTCATTTTACGTCTTTGTTATCTTGTTTTACAGTTATAATTCCTTATATAGAAGATCATTTAAACAGTGACTCAATCATGAAACAATCAAACCCAAATCAAGTCACAAATCACAAGAACACAAAAGAAGATTGAAGCCAAGGAAAGAGACCTTATGACCCTCGATCCCGAAATGATAAAGCTTGATCCCATTTGACTTGAGAAACTCCATGTTGGCCTCCGGATACGGCTCGGGACACAAATATCTAACAAACACCCAATCAAACAAACAAACAATCAGCAACAGCATTCAAGAAAGAGACTTTACTCACAATTCAACAATTGGGTACTCAAAAACAATCCCAAAAGCGTCATCAAACTCAAACTCAAACAAAAACACAGACACAAAAGGTAACAGAAACACGAGAGAAAAAAAAGGACAGAGGGTGATTGAGATGAGTAGACAGACATGATGGAGCGGAGGCCAAGGGTTTGGAGGAAGGAGAAGTTGGCAGGTTCGGGGAAGCCGGAGCGGAAAATGCCATTATCAACCATGGCGAAGTTGAGGGGCGGAATGAAGACATCCTCGCCGTCGAGCTTTTCTGAGGCACCGTCAGCGGCGGCGGGAGTGGTGTGGGAGAGGGTGTGATCGGTGATAGTGAGCTGGACTTGGCGGCACATCGGAGTGTCTTGGTGATGATGGGTGTGTTGAAGTTCTGCCGCCACTTGCATATCAAAGTTTGTTTGAAGTACTATTTGTTTGTTTTAGGATGATAAAGGGTGGGGGGGGAAGAGTAAGGGAAGTATTATTAGTATTTAGAGAGTATGTGTGTGTGAGAGAGAGAGAGTTTATATATAAGAATAATAATAAAATAGTAACAGAGAAAGGGATCAAAGAGGATATTCCTTGAGGTGGTGGCAATGTATTTTGGCCTTTGGTGGTGCCCCTTCAAGCTTAAACCTTTTTTTTGACTCAAGAGATGGATCACAGTTAAAGTGGTGAAAGGGAAGAGGGAGGGATAACCCATATATATACACATTCTACACACACTCAACCCTCCTCCAACAACACTCAAATCTCAAACTTCTTTTTTTATTGCTTTTTAACTTATCCTCAATAAAACTATGATTGGTGCAATTCCAGATAAGATAATGGTTCCAGTTTCTTAGTTTCACCCATCATTTTTCTTCCTTTTTTTAACTTTTCCCTATAGTAAATTACTAATCTTATTCTATTTATTGTCTTTTTGTTGTAACTCCTTATTTTCTAGAATTTTTGCGTTATAACTTTTTTTTTTCAAATACTGGTTATTAATTAATGAACGAGAATAAATTTTTTGTTGGACTAACAAAGTTATTTTAAGAATTTTTGTCTTTAACTTTTTAAATTTAATGATAGTAACTTTAGATAATCAATCAACAAACAACATAAAATACGACGAACCATAAATGGTATTTTCGAGTTAAGAAACATCGATTTGTATACTATAAATCACTATTTGTTTAAGGTTTTTTTAGTGGTATCATTTTATCATTGACTATTAAATACATTCAATAATAATACACGACTATGTATATGTGACCCAGAATTGAATCATAACTAACAAGTACTGATTACTTTTTATACGAATAAACTCACCCAAATCGATATCTCTAAAAATTACAAATTTATTAGTTTTAAACTAAAATAAAATAAATTCAACAACTTTATTATATATAAATAATGTAAACTTTATATTCATAGTTATATTTTATGATAAAGAAAGAAAACAAAAAATCTCTTTAAGGGTCCATGCATTTACAAACTTAACAAAGTAATTAAGAGAATAATAGTTACATCGAGAAGTAATACTTAACAAAGTATCTGGCAATGGTGATGTAGTACCATTCACTTTTTTCTTCCATTTATTTAATTTCTCTCTCCCTTTTTTCTATGTTGTTGAATGCTTAAGTTGAATTTTGTGTAGCATGTTGGAAAAACAATATTATGGGAAAATAGAATTTCTAGATATTTAAGTGGTGAATGAAAACGACACATTAGCTATTAAAATTTTCATCATGTCCTAGAGTGTGAAGCTTCTCGTTGGTAACTTTTTTTTATTTACCTGTACTTTGCTCCTATGCTGGCAAAGCTTCTATATAATATTAATTATCGTATTTACTAAATATAATATAATTAACTTTAATAACATAGATTAAGGATTTTGTACTGTTGTTATTGTATAAAAACTGAGTGTATAAAATATATTTTAAATAAAACTTTATTGTGTTTTAATAATATATAATAATTTGTTTTTTATCATTAATTAGATTTTGAAAATAACTTAGAACACATTTATTGCCGTTAAATTAAGACAATATTGTGTTAGTTTATTTTACAAATATTGCTCTGTCTTTTTTTAACAATTATATGTTTTCAATAATTACTTAAAATAAAGCATTATTTCTACTCCTAATCAGACTCAAAATACATTCTAAACATGAATACAAATTTTTAAAGAAAATACATTAAATAAATACTCGCGTGCTTAATCTTTCTTTTACTTTAAAAATAATAATTAAGTTTTTAATAACTTATTAAAAGTCTTGTGAAAAGAAAATATTTTTTTCCTAATTTTACGATAGCATATGCTATTTAATTAATAAAGAGATTGTTGGTCATTTAAACATATTACTATCTATAACTATCTAAATGAAAAAGATAATTAAATATTACATTGAGAATGATCAAAACCAACATCACTATAGACAAATTAAAATATTTTTCAATTAAATTGAATTATTTTAAAAAAATATCTGTTAAATTTAAGAAAAAAATTAGATTTTTTTCATAATGAGTTAGGATCATATTTACAAATGAGTGTGTATATATCTGAGAAATCACAGTTTGATATTCTAGAAAAAAAAAAAAAAAACAAGGATCATAATAAGAAAGTAATTCTCAAATAATATTTAGAAAAATTAGAGTTACGATACAGATTAAGATGTTTATAAGTAAAATTTTGAGATTGATACGTGCTTAATATATTGTGAGTATTTTTGTATTTAAAAATCACTTATATTCTTAATTATTTAATTATTTCTTAAATAACTTTTAACATCATCAAAGTTAAGTATGAATTTATACGTTTAATGAAGTGAAATTGAGGTTTATAATTTTATGTCAGACATCTTTAATTTTATTTATTTATTTTAAAAAATGAATATTTTATTTTTAATTAATATTAATAAAAATATCATAATTTTTTTGAGTGTTTTTGTTAGATAAGAGTATATATAGGCATTTTAAAAATATGGAATAGGTTAATGATTAATGTTTTTGGAAAGGCAAAGAGTAAAAAAGAACATTCGAAGGAATATGCTGTTGCTGACAATCCCTTATGTACTTCGGTTATAATAAAAGCAATTAAATAAATAAATTAAATAACAACATTAATAGTGATGGTCAGGAGTGCGAGGCCTCTGCGCCACATACAAACCAGCTTTTTCTAGTTTTACTTTTTTTAAAAAAATAAAATTATTATTTATTTTCTTTCTCACTTTCCCATCTCACGCCACAAAGTGCAACAAAAAGCGTACCAAAAAGATTCTCTTCGTTCCTTTCCCTACTACTCCAAAATTTCTCTTTTGTTTTTTCTAACAATCACTTATATAAACATCTTCATATCTATAAAATATTTTCATTTTACTATATTTCACAAAATCTTTTTTTAAAACAATAATATTTATATTTTAATATATAATGTGTTGTTTTAATTTGTTTAAACTTTACATTTAAGAAAAGAAAGATTCACAAAAAT
Source organism: Macrotyloma uniflorum (assembly GCA_016859785.1). Classification (NCBI taxonomy): domain Eukaryota; kingdom Viridiplantae; phylum Streptophyta; class Magnoliopsida; order Fabales; family Fabaceae; genus Macrotyloma; species Macrotyloma uniflorum. The sequence continues at coordinate 708,591 of BDMB01000011.1, forward strand.
GTCAAATTTACTTCCTAAAATTAAATTTACTGATCAAGGAAAGTACTTCATTATAAGGGTTACACAATGAATTGTTTATGAAGTTTATGAAAATATACATAAACTCTCCATAAATTGTTAGAATTGGTGACATTTTTAAGCTTCAAAACCAGATTAATTTTAACATGATATTATAATTGTGATTATTAAAAATGATATGTCAATGTCAATGATGAGACAATGTGAGGAAAAGAATGGCTATATTTTTAAATTCGATCTTGAATAAGTGCTTGGTGGTATGCTAATGCTATCAATATACTCAATTCCAATGGCTCATAGTCACCAAGTTAAAGTCTTACACGATTGAAACAGCATTTAGTTATACTCTACCTTTTTCACACATTTTATCAACTCTATCAATTTTACAAATATTCATTCAAACATAAAGGAAAGAGAAAAAATAACAATCACCAAAAAAAAATTGAGAATTGAATTAATTAATGCATGTCTAAGGATAATTTTTATAGAAAGTTTAAATATAAGAACATGTTCTTATTTGAGTTCATCATTAAAGAAGACCGAGGTAGAAGTGGTTATTCTTACATAAGAACTTGTTTTTCTCATCGGCTTTTGTTTAAATACGTGAGACTTATTTTAAATTTTAAGTATATAGTTATACCAATTTGATGGGACATAATATAAACAAAAAAAAAGTTAAGAAAATGAGAGAAAGATCACACTACAGAAATGTTGTAAATAAAAGACAAAACAATCCATTATTATTATTAAAAAAGTTCAATATATTAACATATTTGTTTTCTTTAAGCCTTTTAGTATGACCAATATCTCTACCATCAAAAGTTCACATGGCACACCACTGAGCACGGTCTCTTTATACACATGGAATAAAGTTAAAAAAAACATAGACAAAGTTTTTTCCTTAAAAAAAATAAGAAAGAAACGTAGAGTTTTAGGATTTGATTGAAGAATAATTGTTTTTCTTTCTCTTGTCTTTTCTAAAATTACTTAAAAGAAGAAAAGTATAAAGTTTCTCTATTGTTTGTTTATTTTATTTTCCTCACCTGACAGTAACTAGTGATATTCTTTTTTCCATGATATGTTTTTGACACATTTCAACTATTTGGATTCGATTAAACAGTAATAGCCACACAACAAATATAGAGAAAAGGAACCCATTAATTGAAGAATATTAAAGGCTTTAACAAGTCGTGTCATTTCAATTTCTTCAACTAATTGTGCTTACTTTACAAAAATTGATTCATTTCTTGTTTTATTTTTTTATAGAGATAGAGCTACCCTTGACTTTTTGAGATGTGGCGTTAAGAACCAATCTAACGCCACCAAACGTGAAAATGAAACAAAAATATTCTTCTCTTTCGATATGTGGGGGTGTTCTTGAGCATCAACGTATCCACACAATTTATTATTGTTTCGGGTAAAAATCGTTTATATAATTTTATGTATATATTTTCACTTATTTCTAAATAACCATTATAAAGTTCTTTTCATAAAATTAACAATCAATTTTATATTTTTTAATTTATAATTAGAATTAATAAATAAAATATTACAAATCAATACAATATCTATTATTATAACACAAAATATATTTTAAACCTAATTCTTCCTATAAAATCTCATTACATTAAATAAAATGATTCTGACTTCTTGGTTTTGATATTAAAAAAATGGAAACAATATGACATTGAAAATTACATTGATAGAAAGTAAATTTTCTAAAGCCAAGAGTCTTATCTATTTAGAAGTCAAGAGAAAACAATCTTTATGAATAATTTTCAACCCATGTACGTACTTAGTCAATAGTTACACACAAAGGGATAAAGATTGTTTTGACGTGTCCAAATATTACATTCATATCTACATTCAACCTTCACAATGGTTTCCAATGCGTGCAAACAACATCTACAACCCAAAACTTAATTAGTCACTACTTTTCCAAAATGAAATTCCCATAATTATACAACAATCCGTGCTACCTCATAAAACCTTTCCTCCAAAATATAATTTCAACTTCTAATCTTTATGTTTTAAAGTAAGAATAATATTTTCAAATTTTATAATAAATGATAAAAAAAATATTATGTGTACTTAACTGAGTCTTTAAACATGACTTTTACATCTTAATATGGTTTTAAATAAATTTGAATCATAGTTTATACTTAGACTAAAGTTGGTTACTATTTTTTCCTTTTACACGACACGTTAACATAGTTAAGGTGAGAAATTGAAGACAGATAATATACAATAACATCTAACTTTCTATCTCTATGAAAGAATAGTATATATTTGAGCATGAATTTCAAGGTAGGGAAAGGAATTTTTTTTTCCTGACAGAACAAATTAATTGGTCTAATTCTATGTTATTTTATTCTTAGGGTTTAAAATATCTATATAGTTTTGTTTTGCATGTTTCATATATTTCATTTTAGGTCCCACAATTTATGGTGTGCAAAATGACTGGTTCATAAAACAAGGACGGTTTACATCTCATTCAATAAATTAAATGGAGCCATTACGCAATAAATTAAATTTTGCTCAAACATAAATTTAGAATTAATAGTATGCATATTCAAAATTTGCTTTATCCTTCTAAAAATGGACAATTATAAAAATAAAATAAGATTTTTAACACTCATTTGAAGTACTGAGTATATGTTTTTATTCATTTTAGCAATTTACGATATTTGTTTATATGTGTGTGAAAGCTGAATAATTATTAATAACTTGCACATGTGATAAACACTAAAAAATATATTTTCAAAGCAAATACAAGCTTAGCATACCTAACACTCAAATTCCAACCATGAAATTTATGAAGAATGTAAATAAATTAGGTATATAGTGCCTGTGAATAATGTTTTGCTTCAAAACATGAGGCAACTACTGTTTTCTATTAGTCGCTGTCTTGTTAAAACTGGATTTCGTGTTACACAAGATTGATCCAAGAATTTGTTTAAGTTTTTAAAATAAGAGAAAAGAAGTCATAAAAAAGTTGCTGTGGTTTTTTCATTAATTAATCTTAAACCTAATTAACCATGACGTGACGATGTTGTATTCAATATTGATTGTATACAAAAATTTATCATTAACATAAATTATAAATATTGAAGTTATGAGGTACTGGATGATGAGTAGAAAGCAAAGTTACTTTGAAGTATGAACAAAAGGACTTCTTCTTATCCAAATGGTTCAATAATAGAGAAAAGGATGAAGTATACTATTCCATTATTGTTTCGCGGGTTGCATGTTAAAAAAATACTTAACATTTTGTTTTTCTTATTTTCTCTCTCAACTATGAGGAATGGTTAGTAAAATATATGAGACATACCCACTAATTTTGACCTGATAGAGAAGAGCATGCATGCATTTGGTTTCTTGGACAGTGAACTAGTGATCTAAGCAACCTCAAATTATTTGAGTTTTATGATGATGGATGGATAAGTTTCTTCAATAATAAATGTCTTTTTTATGAGTTGGAATGTGTTCCATCTCATGCCTCTACAGTTGTTGAAATTAATATGCTTAAAAATAATTTTAATAATGTGAAAATTTTCAAATTAGTTGACATAATTTATCTTAACATTTTGTGTTTTTTTTTTAAATCAATATTCCATTAATATGGTTTAAGCTGTTACAAATTATTTTCATTAAATTGTTTTAAAAAAAAATCTATATGTACCAATGAATTATTATTAGTTTTAACACACAACAGGTAAATTAAGTCTACATAGTTAAACTTTTGGAGGCCCATATTCGATGCTCCTAAAAATCAATGCTTTTGGATTCGGTGGACTTGTACGTTTTTTTTTTTGAACTCTAGCCTTTGTGTATACTGATAATCCAAATTCACTTCAACTTTGTTGTTTGAATTTGACTTTCATATATAAAGATTTTTATATTCTTTATTAAATATAAATTATGTGTTCAAATTATTACAAAAGTCAACAAATTCATCCTACATACCATATTCATTTTTTAATAGCAGTGTATTTTTTTTCATATTATATTATTATTATTATTAATATTATTATTATAAAATTTAATTTTTATAAGTAAAGAGTGAGGTGTGATTTAAATTAGAGTTTAAAATAGATGTGGATGACTAATTAGAATCATTTGAAAATTTTATTCATATATAAATAAATCATATAAATTAAAATTAATTTATGTATAAATTAAGAATAAAAATTCAAAAAAATTAAAAAAATATATAAATTAATTTATGTATAAAATAAAGTAAAATATACAAGCATTCATATAGAAATTAGGAAATTAGTTTTTAAAGTAAAAATACTAAATATAGGTTTGTATAAGGCTTATGCTGTTTTCATTTTGGTTATGTGAAATATCATTTAAAGAGGGAAGAAAAATAAAATAAAATAAAAAGAAGATTCTTAGTTGGTGTTAAGAGGTGGATGAATTGAAATGAAGAATTGCAGTTTGCGAGTGAAGATGCAAGGATGAATTTGAATAGAAAGAATAATTATTTACATAACTATTCTCCATTCTCATCCACATAATTGGAGTTTATTAAGAAGGGAGTGAGATTGTTATTTTGAATTCCTTGGTGTATAATTTTAGAAGTTTGGTGGGGAATCTCTGCGTCTTTCTTCATTCCGTCCAAATGCTCTTCTTACCATTTTCATATTCTTATTCTTTCTTTTACGTACCCTACCAAAAACTTCACAACTATGGTCTCCCAATTTTTTCATATTAATTTTGGTAAACAGTTATATCTTTTAAAAAAAAAATATATTTATGTTTTACCTAATTCAGGGAGTCATGCTTCTTACTTGTCTTTATGTTGCTCCCTCAATCATTTGGATCAAGGATATAATTACTTCTCTTATCACAATATAAGAAAGACAAGTGGATATAAAATATTATTATTTTATATAAAAATATATAGAAGAAATGTTTCTAAATTAACCGAAGTATAAGAATATAAAAAATTAAATAACATAAAAGTAATTAATTTATTAGAATAAGAAATAATGATAAAAAAAATCACAAATATTAAATTTATTTTTGTGTAATATCCCTACAAGCAGTTTTGCTGATTATTTATTTCAAAATACTATGATTATTTAGCATGTCAAGTTTATAAGATATTATTTTAAAATGATTTTAGTGTGAAAGTTTTGCTGAAAAAATCAGCAGTCTAAACAATAAAAGAAATAAGAAGAAAGTGAATGAAATTATCTTAAAATTTTGATAAAATAAAGTGATAATCTATTTAGATATATTTAGTTTATTCATAAAAAAGAGAGATTTTTAACTGATTATCACTATGTAATAAATAGAGGAAGAATCTAATTATTACACAAGTATTTTTTGAAATCATTGCAATTCACAAATAAAGTGGCAAGGGTCGATATTCAATTTCAAAAAAAATCTAGATACTATAAATTGTTTCTTTCATTTTCAAAATATGAGAAGATTACTAAAAATACATAATAACCAACAACATTTAGAGCAAACACAATCTAATGCAAATTCATAAATAAAGAAACATATATCAATTGTGTGATTGATTATTTCAAATTTTATATTACTAGGTTATATCTAATACTTTATATTTTTTATAAATATTTACTTTTTATGATTAATTAATAATCATTTGATCTTTAAAAATGTAGATAGTTTTTAGTTGATTTTGAAACAAAATAAATTTTAAAATAATTTTTGAAAACAACAAAAAAGATCAAGAGGTGACTTAGGATACCATTGCTATTTCCAAGATTTTTAACTTATTTTCAATTTTATATATAAAAATATTCTATAACTTCCACTAGAAAGAAAAACATAAACAGTCTGGGTTGGTCTTCCTTGGACAAATCATGTCGCTATTTGAAAGTGCAAAACTATAATTATGTGGTCCTTTCATAACTCAAATCGATAACATCATTAATGGTGAGCATTCACATTGTGACCACATCATATGGATTCTTTTTATATCTTCATGATTCAATTTAAGATTTGCAATACAGGTTAAAAATTGTGAGTGCCAGAAGCTTATTTAATCTTATTTCATTTGATACCCTATTTCATATTCATATTATTTCAAGGAGTATGCATTATATTATTGTTTGTTTTGTTTTCAATTTTGGGTTTAGTTTACTAATATTTGTCATTTTGATTTTTAGAAGTTGATATGCAAATTCTGATGGCTGAAATGCATGGGAGAATATATGGTACAAGAGAACACTATCCACTAATATCATATTGATAAAGACTAATTACAACACTTTTGGGACCATAAAATTTAAAATAAATCAAATCTTCATTTATTACAGAAGATACATTATCAGTAGTTTCACCAGTTAATGGAAAAGAAGATGATGACAAAACTCTGTGAATGATTATTATAACTTTTGAAATAATGTAAATTTTTTTCATATTGTAATTAGAAAACAAATTATTCTTTTTCTTTATTGATGTACTTGAATGTCATTTAGTGTTTAACTTTAAAAATATTTCATAAAATTTTGTTATATTTTATGGTTTATTCTATTTTACTGATTTGAAATTTATGTCAATACGGAAAGATGAAATCTGTGAAATTGATATCTCGAAAGTGTTATTGAATCCTATGACATAGAAGTTACACAGAAGTTTGCATGAGTTTTACCAATAACTATCACCAGAAAATATTTTTGAATTTAGTTACAGTAAAAAAAACTTGTATATGCAAAAACTAAATTAGTTATTTACTTGTACATGTCTTTTCACAACTATTATTTTAAAAGAGAAAAGAAAATCTGTGTTCTGAGGAACATCATACTAGTTTCCAGTTCATATTTTAAATTAAAATAATAGATAATAATTCTAATTTGGTTCGTATTTCTATGTTAAAGTAGATCGATCACGTGAAACAGAAAAATGTATGGTATTTCTCTGTACAAATTGGATCCGAACGTTGAATGCATGTGAAAGTATTGGTCTTTCTTCTCACCAATTTTCTTGAAAGTCGACATTTTCAGCAGCATGGCCTCATTACAAACCTGCATGCAGAGGGACCAACAATTGACCAATTGAAGTGTCTGAGAGTTGTATTCAGATTGAATTCCAGGTTCGATTTTATTAGCAGATTATGCCAAAAATTATGTACATTATTTTTAAGTATTTAACAGCCTGTATATAACTCACCACCACTTCAAAACAAGGACATGGCATCTCCATGCATATCAGTAAAAGTCATGTCCTTGTTAGTAAACAGTATTATTAAGTAAAAATATTTGATACTTTCAGTAAATATTTAACTGACAAGTAAAAATTTATGAAAAGAGTTAGCATTTTTATTATTTTCTTTAATTGTTTTTTATAAGCTAAAATATTATAGAGAATAAAATTTCAACCTGAAGTTTTAATTTTCAATAGCTGTAAACACTTTCAGTTTCAGCATTTCTTCTCACAATATGCATAGTTTCTATTAAAACTTTGGAAAGTCTCATCAGTTGAAAAAGTATCATTGTATAAGTCACTTTAAGAGGTATTTTAGGTGATATTTATGGTTTCACTGAAAAGGTTTGAAGGACGTAAATATCTCATAGCAATCAATAGAACCTGTAGCTAGTAAGATAAGGATCCATTATGTCTGGTTCAAACTTCAAAGGCTATCTGATTGAGGTTTCAGTGTTATTTGCTATACAGTCTATTGATTCAGAACCTTTGAGGTTTGAGTTTGAAGAATGTAATCATAAAATAACTCATTAATTGAATCCTTTTAATCTTCTTTCTCCCACTCACTGCTACATTAGATCATTGTTTTCTTCTTAATCTCAATTAGTATCAGCATTTACCGAGTCATTTTTATCTTGAAGAAACACAATCTATGAGAATGAGGCTAGGAATATCTGAAAGAAATTGATTTGATCATGGTTAGTATTAAATTTTCACCAAATTTCTGACTGAAGGGAATAGGTCATTGAATTTTTAACAGAATGAGTAGGTGAAAACTAATTCAGGGTTGACCTAGCATGACGTTAAAATTTCATGATGACTTCACGAGGTTTGGAATCAGGCAGTAAAAGGTGATCAGTTAGAGTACTGAGTTTGGGAATTAAAATACCCCACACTGTTTCAGACGCACTCCAGAAATCCAAAATTGGTCAGTGTCTCAGTACTAAAGCCACGGTAAACATTTACTGGTCCCCAACACAATACTGTTTATATTATTCATTCAAGAATCATATATTATAATATTATATAGTTGATAAATACACTTATTGTGTTTTTCTTATAAAATATGTATACATTCAATGAGAAACCCCATCTGAGATTGACCTTACGCTGCAATGCAGACTCAATTATGAAAGTGTAAGGTAGAGTTATTACATAAGACATGAAAATTAGGGCTTTGAGCTTTGGTTTATGTGAATTTGGAAATAGCAGGCAAAGGGACAAAAGCAACATTCAGTAAAGTAGGACTGGTGGGGAAGATCCGTTTGTAGCTAAGTTTATAGGGTTTTGTTTACGTTCTTCCTCTGTCAATCCGAACCAAAAACACAACAAGTTATGCATTTTCCTGTGCTCCTGCAATCTGCTATGTAAGTGCCAACCTCTTCATTTCTAATGTCCAATTACATAAATGCTTCGTAAGATCTATTATTGAAAAGATCAAAGACACACTATGCATGCCCCGTTCAAATCCAAAAAAATGGCACAGTAATGATTCTGCATGCATATGCTTTTTCCTATTTCTGTTTTATCCTTTGGAAATTTATATATGTATTTTTGTTCCAAATAAAAATATCTACTTTCTTAGTATTATATTAAGGTGTATATATTATTTTCATGATAAAAATACATTGCTAAGCATTTCTTATTTAAGATGTGTGAGTCATCATGTAAACTAAGTACTAAACATGCAGCATGTGAGTAGATTCTGTGGTTGATTGGATAGAAGGTGCTAGAATTTTGTTTCTTCAAAATGAGAGATAAAAAGAAAAGAAAAAGAAAACTAAAATAAAGTGTAAATGGGTAAAAACAAAAGCCTGTGATTTCCCAGCTGGGTAAAAAATCAGCGTGGTAGAAGATCTCATAAAGGTAAAGGTTTCTTGGATTGATATACAGAGGTTTGACGAATAAGGAATGGTTAAAAACCTTGCACAGAGTAAATTCAATGGTCAAAAGTCAAATCTACAATTCAACATACTAACATTTAATAACTTAAATAATCATCATCTTTCAACAGTTTTTTTTTTATCATAATTTTTAAACTGTAACTTGAATTGATTTCATGATAATTACTTATTACAATTGAAAGTTATATGAAGAAGATGAACTAAAAGCACTACAACAATTACAATTAAAATTTAACTGATATAATAAATAATTACTAATGTGACAATTTAATCATTGACAGAATATTATATCATAAGGGTCCTAAAATAACTGCTATGTTCACTTCCATGAAGATCCTAGTAAAAAATATCAGACAAATATCTTCACACAATCACATATATCAGATGAGGAGTTCTAGAACCTTGCCATTACACCATATATTGAACACTAGAGTAATGTATTAATCAGTAACAAAACTAAACTCTGTTATATATGATGGTATTATTTATCTAGAAACAATAATTTTGACAGAAGATGCATATTAAGTTGAATAGTACAGTTTTGAAAGTGTAGTAGGATAGAAAGTAGGGTACCGGGATGATAAAAGGATAGAAAAAGTTGTAGATAGCTAAGAAAACGAAGAAGTGAAGGGAGATTGTACTGGTATGGTAGTACAAGATTGAACATCCAAAGAAACAAAAGCATTCACGGTTCAAAATGAAACCAAAATATTTTGCAGTTTGGTAGGAAGAGAATGTCAGCAGAACCTGACATCATAATTTAAGAGGGCAGAGTGTCCGTGTCCGAGCAGGAATAGTGGGTTCATTTTTTGAATCCCAAGAAAACAAACTCTCATTATCCTTCCTGTCTCACCCTAGCTAGAAAGGGACACATCAACCCTAATTTTAAGTGCAGGTAATCATCATTTATATTCACGGCCTCTGTGTTTCATGTCTCTTTTTTACAATTTTTCATTTTTATTTTTTTCCTTTCAACCCCATTTTTTTATTTCATTTATTATTATGACCATCCTGACACTGCCGAGTTTTTCATTATATATAGCTCCCCTCACTCCCATATCTCATGCCACTGTTCAAGCCGAGAGCTCAAATCTAAACAAAAGAAATCCTCCTTCACCTCTCAACTTGAACAACCTATCTTTAGGTTTTGACCATGTCTTGTTCACTGCAAGACAAGACCTTGGAGCTCTTTCTCATGGCCCCTCCAACTGAAGGTCACAATTCTCCTCTAAGTCTAACACTGTGCTAGATGTCATGGCGGTATCTCTCCTGAGCTTATTCTTCTTATCTTTTTATTTTATTTTTTTTAATTTTATGAATAATGTTTAAGTTTTCTTGACCTTGCAAGTCCACTCTTTGATATATTGGGTCAAGATTACCTATAACTTATTCATAAAAATATAATAAATAAAATAAGTTAAAATTTTATGGAATTTAGATATTCTAAAATTCCTTTTTTATTTGTATTCTGTAGGCTTCTATACATGTATAGTTTCTTCTTATCATAAATGTATTATTTCTGAGTTTAAAAATGAAAATAAGAAATTATTTATTTGATTGTGTAATGTATTTTTAGCATTGATTGAAACTATTCTCGTTAGTAATAGTTGGGGCAGGGGAGAAAGAAAACGAAATTCATAAGTTGGATTTCCAGCACAAAAATAAAAGAGTTTCGAGATAACAGAACGTCAAATATATTAAAATAATATTAATAGTAATAAATAAAATAATCTTTCTTTTCTTTTAATTCTTTCTGAGCAAGTTACTTCTTTTTACATTCATTTCTCATTTATTTCTTTTATTTTATTTTTTTTCTTTTCTCCCTGGGCATTCAAGTTATTTCAGTGAATGGGGCAGTTATGATGTAACATTAACCATGGAAGATAATCAGTCACATGTATAAATATAGGTTAAAATTAATTTGCATCCAATCAATATTAAAAAGAAAGAGAAAAAGAATTTCATCCAAAAATTAAAATGAAAATGCTCTTGTATATCTGATGATTCGCATTAATATTACAATTCCATAGATTACTTACTAAAAATAAAATTGGTCCTTAATATTGCATTTTACAATTTCAATAAACTTACTTTTTTTATTTTTCCTTATATGTTTCTATTAAAGACATGATTATCAGTGTTGCTATTAATTTAATGATGATTAATAAGGATAAAAAAGGAAGATTGGTAGAAAAAAAAGTTAAGAAATCAATAATGTAAGATGAATTAATTGTTTTTCTTGGTCTATGAAATTTTGTCCAAAGTGTCTTTAAGGGAGTACAAAATACAATTTCCTATATGCCTCTTTTCTTTCTTACAAAGAAGTGTCTGCCTACAAAGACATAATTTGACAAATCTTATGAAATCTTATGTGTTGTCACCTCCTGTGCCTTTAAAGAAAATGAAATTCATGAGTTGTGTTTCCAGCACAAAAATAAAAGAGTTTCGAAATAACGGTCAAATATATTTATAACATATTTTTTTAGTATCGGCTTTATTTCTTCTTACTTGTGAAAGTGGACCTAAATGAGAAATTAATTGTTAACCAATTTACAGACCAATTGATGCTGTCCAATTTTAACACTTTGGCAGCTTAATACCGATTATAAACTTTAAGTGGCTAATGCACAGCACCAAAAATAAATTAATGGCAAAACTTTTTGAACTTTTTCGGACTATATGCTTCATCATTTTCTTTGAAAATAATCATATTTATTTAATAAAGTAATATAAAGAATTGCAATATCGTGAGAGATAGGCTGAAGATAAATGAAAATAATTAATGCGATACAAAATATAAAGGAAAAATTAGTATTGCAGAAAAATGTATGAATCATTATAACTTTCAAGTTGGTAAATATTTTTGTTGACAAAAAGTTCCTTGAGTGAACTTGTAAATAAATGAGTACTGAGATATTTATTTTAGATTTTAATAAATTTTAATTATTATCTGTTTTTAATTAAATTAGTTATTGATATATTTTTACTCATTATATAAGAAATTTATTCGAGAATAGTTTGTCCAAAATTTTAACTTATACTCAGTTTGTTGTTTTTTTTTAAACATCACCCCTTTGGTTAAAATAATCTATATTAACTGCTGTATGCTAGTTGCAATAACAATGTCACCCTAAAAGAAAACCTATGAATGCGTTAATATAACGAAGAGACACTTGTTCTAGGAGTCAGAAAGAGATAGTAAGTCCTCCTAATGTGATGTGTTTAGCAATTAGTTGAATAATATCCATTTTTAAGGATAAAAACAAGGTCATTTGAGTTTATTTTATATTGTAAATGTTATCTATATTGTGTTTTATGCCAGTTTTAATAATTAATATGCTGTTTTATATGGACGGGAACATTTTTAATAGATGTTATTAATCAAGGTTAAGTATATGTTATTAAAAATGTAAGATTATTAAGGAATAAAAAAATATAAAAAAACTTATGTCAGCCATGCTCTTTCTATTATTTTTTTAATTAAATATATATTACCGCACTTGTGAGTGTATATGACTATCATTAAATATCAAAATTGGATGAAATTATAATCATATGATGAAAACTACTATTAAATATAAAATATACATCAATTTATGAATTCATGGCATCTATTTTATATATAAAAACCAAATTCCAAACTTAATACAATATAAAATCCAATCACGCATCTATTCTCAGCCAGAAACACAAAGGATGGAAGTGACAGCCAAAGGTTGAAAAAAACAGGGGAAATGACAGTTTGAAAAGTGGTTTCAATTTATGTGATAACTAAATAGGATTTGATAATCAATTGAGGACCTCAACTTTCTTTAACACAATAGTAATAATAATTATAATGAATTTAAAAATTTAAGTCATGTACACCATGTCATTTGCTAATAATATTAGTACAAAATTGTCTCCTGGGCATTCATTAGTACAAAATTTTAATACATTTGAGGTCATCAATTGGAAAACATTAAAAGTTCCTTCCCTTAATTGGTTTATCAATACAGGTTATATATTTCATTAATATCACAAAAGCCTGCCATATACATTTGAATATTATGTACAGTTAATAAATGATACAATCATAGCATGGGAAAAGATAATACCAATTCCACATTCTAATCATTTTGCTCATGATCAAGCTGCAAGCACCAGAACTTTAATGGTGCCTTGACTATTGGCCGTTAGAATAGTAGGCCGATCACTCTTCCAACATACAGCACTGATGAAGTATGATCCAGCCTCATCTTCAGCTTCATCCATATCAGGGGACCCAAATCTATGCCAAGTCAAAGGTTTTGAAATTTCCTGCAAAGGATGATTGAATCCTCAGTTATGTAAAAGGTAAATACACAAGATAATGACCCGTAATTTAACACCATAAACCTTGTGGTAGACAAAGACTTCATTTGTTTCACTCCCACATGCAATGTATTCACTGCTTACTGTAAGACCAACAAAGTTTTTCTCATTTGCGTGACCTTTGAAAGTACGAACCTACACATTTGAATGAAAATGAAAATTAAAATAATAACGGTGCAATGAAAACTTAGAGAATTGACAATATTTAGATTTTCAGTATAAAGTTACTGGTGTAACATTTTAGACACAGATTGGACTACAGTTAAATTAAGAAACAAAAGTCAACATGATTGACAAAATGTAAAGTGAAGGATAAACTTGATAAGAATAAAAAAACCACATTTTGTGCATATTACTCACTGGTAAATTTTCTTTCACATCCCATAATCGTAATGTACTATCTGTTGATGCAGAAGCAAGTTCATAATTGGACAAAAATTTCACATATGAAACAGCTTTCCTGTGCCCACTGAAAACATGGACTGGACGGCTAATATTTCTCAAATCATAATAATGAATGTGATGGTCTGCTGACCCAACCTGCAAAAATATAAGAAGAATGCACCGTATTAGAAATCAATATTACAACAGATAAGTAAGATAATTAGTTTTAGTTTATTTCAGGAAGTGAGCCTTAAACAAATAGTTGCAATTTCATAACTGCAAACAATTCTACTACATATTTAAATTTTTATCTGATGTTGATACATATTTGTTATTAATTACTAAAATGATATTTATAATATTTATCAATAATATTTATATCATTTCACATTATTTCTTTAGTACAATCAGCACAAACTATTGCAAAAGAATTGTTTCCTAAAGAAATATTATTAATTATAATAAAGTAAATATAAAGTATATTGTTTTGAAAAGCTAAACATTATAAGTTCATGACTGTATAATAGATACAATATAACATATATAGGATCATATCTCAAATGAACTAAATCCAGATATTTCTTCTATGTTTTAACTGAATGAAAGGTACATACAGCAATATAATTGCCAGATCCAGGATTATACTTGACACAACATATGTTTGCTTTCATGTCTATATTTAGAACGCTAGCTTCCTGATTTGTGCACCAAACTTTGACCTGCTTGAAGAAAAGGCACATTTTACATTAAGCAAAGTGCAAAGAGTGGATAGACTTTTAAAATCTAAAACTATGATTAGGATAATACAACAAAAGGTGAAGTTTATCTAAAAACATATTTTAAGTATATTTCATTCCAAAAATATTGAAAATACAGAAGCAATTCAGGGAAATAGACATCAAAACTACCAAGAAAATGTTCAGAGTACCTTGCAGTCATCACTACCAGATACAAGCATAGAGGGATCTGTTCTTGAAAAATCAACACTCCATGCTCGCTTTTCATGCTCTTCATATTCCATTAAACTCTGCCACACAAAAAAATGATAGCCATGAGTAAATAATCCGCAGTACATTTAAACAAGCATATGACAATCAAAACAATATCAATGAATCAAGAAACCAAAACTGTTGATACATGAACAAACAGACCATTTGAATTCAACATTTACCTTCCGAGTGGTTACATCCCAAACAGTCACAATTCCTTCATAATCACTGCTAGCTATTTGGTTCTTAGCATATTTATTCCAACTCAAGCAACTAAGTTTTGAACGTGTAGACATCTCCACAACAGGACAATGAGCATCTGTGGGTTCATTCACAACCTGGAAAGTAATAACATAGGGAATGGTTATTTTTTATTCATAATCTATTACTAATTGTTTAAGAAATATTTTAAGGGTCAACCCTTATACTAAGTTTTAAAATCCTCCAGAAAATGTCTTATGACTAGCTTTAACTACACAACCCCTCAAGCATCATATTATATATAGTGCAGCAAATTTCTAACTTTAGTTGTATAGGTTCAATATAATACAACACAAATTTATCCAAAAAGACCATAAATCAAATGATTTCAAAGTTCCAAGAGATAGAAGTAAACCAATGCTTTTATCTAAATAAAGTATGTGAAACTCTTTCTTTTCAATTTTATGATATACTTCGTATCCTGAAGGGTTATTAATATGTTCTATCAAATATCAAGAGGAGAATAAAACTTTTCCTGAGAACCAGTTTTTGTAGTTGAATTAAAGAAGACAAATTAATCAAATTTATATTAATGTAATAATAGTATCAGTTTCATAACATAAATCATAAGAGGAATATATTTTACTCCAGGTAAACTATGAATGGTCCCCCACTACCACCTAAGAATAGATGAAATATTCATTAACAGAATCTATAAAGACACAATTTACAAAAGTGTTAAGAATCAAAAGAGAATAAATAAAAAATGATATTAAAAGTAAAAGGAAAAGTAAAAGGGCCTCCATCTTACAGCAGAAAAGTCAAAAACTTTGATGCGCCTAGAAACTCCAGCAGTAGCAAACAAATCATCATCACGGTCAAACTCTATGCTGCAATATACACGATAAATCCATGCACTCAGAAAATATAGTATTAATAAGAAAATTTAAGTACTAAAATATAATTATAACTGTAATATGACCACTCTATTCCACTGATAAGTTTATTCTGTCTGGATACTCAATCAATTATGGGTCTATTTTTTTGTTCTTTTTATTACTATAATAATAAATAATTAAAATAATATTAATAGTAATAAATAAAATAATCTTTCTTTTCTCTTAATTCTTTCTGACCAAGTTACTTCTTTTTACATTCATTTCCCATCTATTTCTTTTATTTTTATTTTTTTCTCCTTACCAAACTGGGCATTCAAGTTAAATCAGTGAATGGGGCAGTTATGATGTAAAATCAACCATTGAAGATAATCAGTCACATGTACAAATATAGGTTAAAATTAATTTGCATCCAATCAATATTAAAAAGAAAGAGAAAAAGAATTTCATCCCAAAAATTAGAATGAAAATGCTCTTGTATAGCTGATAATTCGCATTAATATTACAATGCCATAGATTACTGACTAAAAATAAAATTTTCAATTATAGTTTACCCATAGCATGGCTTTGTGAGTTATGTCAACCACAATGCAATAACTGACAATAGGTTGGAACTGAACAAAAGACATTGATTAGTCCTTTTTTTTAAAAGTAAAGGCAGCACAGATAAACAATTTAAAAAATGACTCACCTTGACACTATATTTGCAGAATGAAATATATCCCCATGCCTTAGTTCTGCAATGACTCTTAATCGACTGTTTCAAATGAAGCAAAAAGGTTAGAGATAATTGTATATTGCTAACTAAATATAATAGTAATTGATATTATCACCAACATCTTTATTAAGAATCCCATCAGAAAGGAAGAAATGAAAGAACCATATATTTATTGACTGGAACTGAAAAGAGCAAGAAGAGTTTGTCTATTATGAGGCAGAATTTAAAAAAATAAAAATAAATAAAAAAATTGGTCCTTAATATCGCATTTTACAATTTCAATAAACTTAATTTTTTATTTTTCCTTATATGTTTTTATTAAAGACATGATTATCAGTGTTGCTATTAATTTAATGATGATTAATAAGGATAAAAAAGGAAGATTGGTAGAAAAAAAAGTTAAGAAATCAATAATGTAAGATGAATTAATTGTTTTTCTTGGTCTATGGAATTTTGTCCAAAGTGTCTTAAAATAGGGACCGAAGGGAGTACAAAATACAATTTCCTATATGCCTCTTTTCTTCCTTACAAAGAAGTGTCTGCCTACAAAGACATAATTTGACAAATCTTGTGTGTTGTCACCTCCTGTGCCTTTAAATAAGACTGATTATTGAAGAAATTACTTAATGGGATCCTACATGTCATAAAAAAATACGAGAGAAACCAGATCGACAAAAACAAGACCATCTAATTGAACCTCCTCTAATTATCTAACAGCTGTCTTAACCGTTCCTAACTAAATCGAAGTCATAATAATATTTGAATGGATATTTGAAACAATACAAAAAGACTGATAATATACCTATAGCGTGTGAAAGTTGTCAAGACTGACTGAAAATCGTCAAGACCAGCACTATAACCTTCTCGACTTATGAGATTCATATCTCTTTCTTGTTGGCTATGGGGTTTATCAGCTGCATGTCTTCGCTTTTGTAGGTAACATTCTTGTAGGTCATTAAACTGGAGCAAAGGAAGGGGAATCAAAGAAAATTCAGCTAGGAAAAAATAAACCAAGCTAGTAGATGCAAATTCAGTGGTAAAAACAAAAAAAAAAAAAGGGCATATGCCAAAATTCTTCACAAAATTCAAGACTTAAGTTACAAGACAATAATAAAGAAACTACTCTGCTAAGCTGGCTAAGTTTTTTAAGGCATTTAGTAGTTTCTATGACTGATAAGAGAAGACATTCATTCTAATTGGGATTCGATTGTAAATTTGGATCTCGAGAAATTTTGTTATGATATATTGATATTTGTGCCTGTCTTAATTAGTTATTCTAATTATAGTCTCAGAAACCAAGCTTGCAAGGGTATTGAATTAGAGATAATGTGCTTAATGCATTAAATGCACTAATGTACAGAATGATCATGATAAAGTTGAAACATAAAGCCTGATTCCTAGATCTATATCTTTTTGTCATCAGTTTTCTTTTTCTTTAAACGTTACAAGCGTCATTTAAATCTGTTCCTTGCTGAACTCCTCAATATACCCTACTTACACAACTTAAAAATCATTTCTTATTTTTCCTTGCCTTTGCTAAAACAATAAAGTTGTTGTCCACACACATAGTTCACAGGAGCTCCATATTCATCTTTTTTGCATACAAGCCATCCCTAGTCAATATCTACCTAACATACAGCTTAAGAAAACCACGATTAACTACCTATTCTCATGTCCACAAACTCATTTTAGCCTTCACACATCCTAAATTAGTAGCTGTTCTAAGTTCAGTAGAACCAAAAAGCTTGGGAGTTGAGTCTAAGTCTCTCCTAATATGTGCTATAGCCACATTAATTCTGAAGCTTGTGCCAACACAAAAAATTGAAGTGTCTTAGCTCAACACCTGTTGATTAAGCAGTAAAACTCTGACAGTATAGTATGTACATTTGAATGGGGGATATGTTTATCAAAAGTGCAGAACTACTTCTGCTGGTATAAAGGATTCGCCAAAAATCCAATTTTTTGAAAAATTCTTAAGTTAAAATTTTAAAGTTTTTCCAAAATTACAATTGCTTTTACCCGTCATGAAACTAAACTTATTCTATTTGAATAAAATATCCAAATCAATTTCACATAGAAATAAAATCGAAATGTAAAATTATAAGCATGGAATATTAAATCAAGAAAACCTGTGTATGGACCCTCTTCTTTCTAACTAAGGCAAGACCCGATTGATTTATAAGCTGTGAATCTGATCCAGTGATGGCATCCCTTCTCTGAACTCCTAGCCCGTGAGAGCTAATTTGGGACTTTCCATCATTTTTCTTAGTATGGCTCCCTGAAGACAACCCTCCTCGAAGATTTAGCGGACTAGATATAAGGCCACTGGTGTTCTTGTCCAGTGATGAATGCCATGATTTTCTTCCACCAGAATCATCAAGCATCCGCAGTTTTACAGAGTACCTGTCCCTTGCTCGATACAAGTCCATTCTATGTTTCTCCACGGCATTAATGTCCTCTTTTATAAATTGGAGATCAGTTTGCACCTACAAATGAAAATATGAAACACCAATTGTTGCAATAAGTAGAAATAAATGTAACAGAAATAAGTAGTAAAATAAAGACCAACTACTGCAAACAGAAGAAAGAAAAATGGGAAATATTAGCTACTAAGCAATAATTTAGGGTAAAGAGAGATTGCTGCCACCACACCTCCTTCAACTCATCAACTTTTTGCTTGCGTAAGCAATGCAAGAAGTCTAACAATATTTGCATATTTCTCTCAGCTTCTTCCTGTTCCATTTTTCTTTTCTTTTCAGCAAGAAGTGACAAAAGGGTGTCTAACTCTTTAATTGTCACATCACAACCCTGTATTCAAAACATAGAAAACAGAAAAAGGAATCACAGATCAAATAAAGCATCAACGCATATCCACAGTTTCATGTGAAACAGAAATATGTAACAACAAAGTGATCTTCAATATACCAAGGTTGTATGAATTCCAAACAAAAAACAATGTACAACTGATTCGCCAACTTAATTAAAACTCTTTCCCAAAATATATTAGACAATAAACTGACATAAGTTAAAACCGATATTTCAGTTCTTGATCTAATCTAGTGACATATACAATAAATATGTTAGAAATAAATAACAAAACAAATGTTAAACACTAGCTTCAGACCAAAAGTTGTTAGCACAAGTGGTTTTGGCACTTGGGTTCCTTAACCAAGGCCTGGGGCTCAATCCCCAGGTTGAACATAGAATCGCAATCGGAAGTACTAATTACCCCAAACATGGGCCGACCCAGTAGGAGGGGAATTATACCTCCTGGTTATACCAAAAAAGAAAACAGCTGCAACTGCTACTGTTATTAGATGGTCCAATTATAGAAATATGCTACAGACATTCTTCTAGACTTGTTGTATTCATAATTTAACACACAGAAGTAAGATGAACAGCCTGTAATACAACTTAAATCTCTTACTATTGCACAATTAAGGTGTTCATAACAAATTATAATCAAGAAAAAGAGTGAAAGCACAACCAACCTTTTGCAATGCCTGCCGGAAATATTCTACAGGTGAAGCAGTTTTTGATATTTGACGCGCAGAAGTCTTCCTCAGTAGCTACAAATTTGGTACATAAACCGTACAACAATAAGCTGCATTTCCAATATATTTCGAAGATAAAAATCACGCTCGAATCACACGCTAAAAACTAAGACGTTTCAGTCAGCAACATTGCAAGGGTCAATCAGTAATTATAAGCGCCAAAAGAAAAACCTAGAGACTCGACACAGCTTCACTCGCAACACACATTCCGCTGAAAACTTAACGATTCTTCTCTTAAACAAAGGGTTTAAGAAAACTCGCAAGCAAAAATCAATTCAAGTTTCAGCGCAAATCGCTAAGGAACTATAAGGAGATGATGACAGCGAATCACACGCTAAAAGCTACTAAGTTTGAGTAAGCAACATTGCAAGGAGCAATTAGTCATTACAAGTGCAAACAGAAAGATCTAGAGACTCGAACCAGCATTCATTCGCCACACACATTACACAAATAAAACTAACCGATTCTTCAGTTAAGCGGAGCGTTTACAAAAAATTGCAATGAAACGGAAGTATATTGTATGGAGATGAGGATGAGAGGGAAGAGAACCTTGTCGAGCAAAATGTTAGGGAACAAGTTGGTGCTGGTGAGGTAGTGGCCGCAGCAAGGGCAATCGTTCTTGTTGCGGAGGTGAGTGATGATGCACATGTAGCAGAAAGTGTGGCTGCACGAGGTGAGGAACGCGTCCTTGATGATCTGCATGCAAATCGGACAGAGAAAGTCCTTGTCCGGCTCCGACGTGGAGGCCGGAAACGTATCGCCGGATGCGGCGGCGGAGGCGCCTGTATCAGCGGCAGCGGCAGCGGCGGCTCTGGAAACGTCGGGTTTGACGACGGCGGGGACGATAGGCCCCGCGGAGAGCTCTTCCATGAGGTTGGTTACTTTTTTAATTTTTTTATCGCGGAGATGTGGTTGTGAAGGTGGTTTTGGTTGAGTTTGGGATTTTAGAGAGAGAGAGAGAGACAGAGACAGAGAGACAGAGCGTGTGGGTGTGATGGGTTCCTCTAGAGATTTGAGGGAAGCAGGAAGGGAGTGGGGCCCACAAATGTAGTGATGTGAGGGTGAGATAACTCCACGTGACGGATACGCTTTGCAGCATGATGCTGCAAGCCACGTCACAGAACGCCAACGTCCAGTGTGAATGAATATAAATCAGAAATCATGAATATCAATATTTTATTCATTGTAACACATGACAAGTTAATAGTATTAAATATTATACAATTGAATTAAATATATAACGAAATAAATTATAATAATCTATTTTACTAGAGCAACCTCCTCATAGAATATAAAAAAGTATTTATTTACGTAAAATATTAGTAACACTAGTCTCACTTGTTATTTGAATATCTTTTCTATTAATTTTATAACGTTTAATAAATGTTATTTAATAATAGAATATATACTAAAAATGTACAGTGTATTAAAAAATGTGTCATTGATATTCCTATTTATTTATCCATTGAGTTTCATGTTTCTACTCGACTGTAATCTCATTTTCCTCTGATATCAAACGCCATGACCTTATTTAAAATAGAAGCAAGATATTCATAATGTTTGGAAGAGATTATTATTATTATATTAAAAAGATAATAATGTGAGTTTATGGGAAAAATAATAATTCATGATTTTCAAAATTTGTTAAATCTATTTCGACAAAAAAAATTGTGTAATTTATTATTTTTAAAAAAATGGTAGAAGAAAATTAATCTTAAAAATAATGGTGAAAAGCAATTGAAAAAAAAGTCAATAAATAGTGAAACGAAAAAACGATGTTTAACAACTGGTTGATCTCTCAGTTGACAGCGACTTATTTCTTATTCAACAAAGCAAAAGAATGTGAGAGGTTTAAAGTTATATGTCTCTTTAATTGTGAGAAATTCTAATTTTTTTTATAAGAGATAAATGTGATTTATAAATATTCTAGATCTACTATTTTTTTAGTTTTACAATTCAATGCAGGTCGTAATTTTATATTTTAATATTTTTATATCCAACAACTTAAGATTGATATTACATTTAACTGATTATTGTAATTTTTTTATAATTAATACAATAAAACTAGAAAAAATAATAAGTTAAATTAATGTTAAAAATAATTAATTTAAGAAAAAATTGAGAAAAAATAACATATATAGATATACTTATTATTTTAAAAATATTTTTTTCTTTATTGTCAAAAGACAGATATACGTCATTATCTGTCAAAAGTTTAGTGGTTATATATTATTTCCAAAGTGCTATAAAAGGTAGCTGCAAAAAATTTAACACGATTAATAAATAGCAAATTCTTAAAAACATTTTAGAGTTTTTTATGGAATCAACCCACTTATTTTCAAATTCAATTTGACTTTTATTCTAATAAAATGTATTTTTTTCTCTTCAACATTTTATATTTAAGACAAATATTAAATAATTTTTTGTGTAATTAAATATAGTTTGACAACGGAAAAAAAATAATCTCATTTTTAACAGTAAATATTATTTTAACCTTCCTTAAAACTATTTTATTAGGATTGATTAGGTATTTGGAAGTAGTAACCTTTTAATGAAAAATATTTATCACGTGAAAAATATAATAATATTTGAACAATATATACCCGTTTCAAATAGTTATAATGAATTTTGAAAGTTGATGGTATGAAAAAGGTTAGTATTATTAATGCATAAAGTTTTGTACAACAACACAAGGAAATGTCAAGCTCAGCTTTTGTAAAATATCCCTCCATTAATTTGGGGTAGGTAGCTACGTATCGTGATATTTTCTGGGTTGGTTTAAGTTATTAATAAGGCTCACCCAAGACCATACACACTACTGTGTATTTTACGTGATAAAAAGAAAATGAGTTTAATTTTAATACGTTCATTATATAAATAATTAAAAATTATCTTGTATATTATTGTTCTTACAATGGCATACATTCTAAGATGATCTTAGTATCTTGCATGTTTTTACTTCATCTGATTATTTTTTTCAATTGTTGATTATACTTTAACACTTAAATATGTGAAAAAATTAATAAAAATCATAACAGTTTAAAAATATCAGTAAACAATAACTCAATGATCATCTATTTAATAATATTTTTTTATAGATCTTAACTGTCAGAACTATCATTTCATTGGAATAAATCAAAATTGTAATTATACTGGACCATAAAGAGATTGAATTTATATATATATATATATATATATATGGATTTAAAATATATAATGTAAATAATTATATCATTTTAATTTAAGAATCTATGTTTGCGATATTTTTTGTCCCAAAAATAATATAAAATCTTGATTGTAGTTAAATAAATGAATTATTGACAAAATATAAAGGTAAATATATTAAATAATATTATAATTTTTATCAAATATTTTAAACAAACTAATAAATATGCATACATGAATTCTTTCTACATTGTTAGTGTTCTACTCACAACATAAAAATCATCTACTTCCTAAAAAAAATAGTGAAAAATTGTATATACTTTTTATTGACTGCTGCAACAAAATAAAATTATTATTATACTAATTAAAATTTAAATAAAATAAAATAAAAAAATAAAGTGTATATAGACAGAGATGATTTATTATTTTATTTTTTAATTATTAATTGAAATTAATTATTATTTTATTTTAATTATTAATTAAAATAATTTAATACTACTATCAATATTAAAATTATCAAAATTATACAACAAATAAATTAATTTAAGTAATTTAGTTTTTTATTAAATGCAATATCATAATATTATCAATATTTTAAAATATATATTATTTATATCGATATATATATGTATCAATTTTTTAAATAAATAATTTTTATTTAATATATATTTTATAAATTCATACTTTTATTATTAAATTCATAAATATATTATATTTGATATATTAATATTTAATATCTTTAAATAAAATTAATAAATGAATAGTAATATTAAATGATAAAAAATATTTATATAATGAATATTATTATTAATGTTAAGTATTTATTTATTTATTTATTAAATATAATTTAATTATTTGATATAGATATAGTATTAATATATATATATATATATGAATAATGTTTTAAAATGATTAATTTTCATTTAATGAATTATTTTATATATAGGAATTCAGATTTAATAAATTCAAATTTATTTATTAAATTAAAATATTTATTATAATAAATAAAATATTAATTTCTTGACTTATGTTACTCTAATATATAGTTAATATTTATTATTAATATAAATTATTTTATTATTTATTAAATATAATTAATGCAATTTTATTTATCTACTAAAAAATTAAATGTAGTTCAATGGTTGTAACGTTTAAAATTATATTTAAATTCAAATTCATTTATTGAATTCATAAATTTATTATCCTTAATAAATAAAATATTAATTTCTAAATTAATAGAATATAAAGTTACCCTAATATATATTTAATATTTATTATTAATATAAATTATTTAATTATTTATTAAATATAATTAATACAATTTTATTTTATTTTATCCCTCCACTAAGCTTAATGGTTGTAACGTTTAAATTTGTTTATATAAAATAAATAAATAAATATAAATAGACACGGATTAATTTATTTAAATTTTATATTTAAATAAAAACATTATAAATTATTTTAATCTTAACCATATATTTATAAATTTTTTATTTTTAATTATCACCTTTTAAAAATATATTAGAAGAGTAAATAATTTAAAAAATATAAAAAAACTGAGAATAAGTATTAATATTATTATTATATTTAAGTATTCATATAAACTTAAACTAAACAAATTATATATATAGAGAGAGAAATTCACTATTAAATTTATATATTTTTTATTATTTATTATGCCTTGAGTAATCCAGGGAATAGTTATAAAAAAAATGAGGGAGAGAAATAATTATATACAGTATCTCATAAAAATATTTTTTTTAATGTTTAAATGATAGAATTTGTATTAATTTCAGTGGAAAGTGACCATTCAGCTAAATCTTTCGTGATCCTGGCCATAATTAATTCCACACTTTGCCTTATAAATTTTCCATATAATGTTGGAGAATGTTAAACAAAGACCATGCCAACTTTCTCTAACCCAAAAGAGAATAACAACATATTTTCGGAAATATTGTATTTTGAAATTTTACCTATTTTTAGAAAAAAAATTGTGGTCTCAAATGTATTTTAATGTAATAACTGCAGTTATTTTTTAATTTTTTTTTTCCAGCTTTATAATTGTCTTTTTATTTTTTAACAGACTTACCCAAACAAAATCAAATTTTAATTATAATTAATTATTAAAATAATTTTATTTTTACGACTATCTTAAACACGAAGTTGTGCTGCTCACTGCTGCTCACTTCCCCATTCTAATAGTTAATTATAAATATTTACAATAATCAATTTTAAGAAAAACATGTAAAAAATAGTTAAAATTTATGATTTATTTATTAAATAATGGAGTAAATGGTTAAATTGGTTTTCGTCATCATATTAGTCCCTGCAACTATGGAAAGGTTCGAATAAATTCCTGAAATCATTTAAGGTTTCATTAAAGTCCTTTAAAATTAATTTTTTTTTTTATTTTAGTCCTTAATCTGGATACGATATTAACAAAAAATTTCAGAAATTAAATTAAGCATTTACTCTTCAATCACGACAGAATTCATGCTTGTTTCTCTAAATGGAGAGGTGTATGTGCGCCAGGGGCGTGGCTAATACAAACACGTCTTTCTGAATCAAAATAAGGAATATAAACTTTTTTTGGTTTGCATGAAGGCCTAAGACAAAGTTCATAAATACTAGAATCCCCTGTGGTGCTGGATCATACTTGATGCTTAGGACAGACTTAGCCGCAACCATGAAATGCATCTCACCAATCTCTCTTTGCTTCCTTCTCTGTCTTTCTGCAATTCAATGGTATTTCACCATCTCTGGCCTTGGTTTCAATGTTCATCCATTGTAGAAAACTAATAAAAGGAGATTTTTTTCATGATTTGTGGACAACACTTTATGTGGTGCAACCTTGTTCTGTTGTTTAGTCATGAGAGAAATTACACAATTGCATAAACACTGAGCAATGTACCATGATGTTCTTTCTGAGTCTTTGCATTTATTTCTTAAGATTCTTTTACAAAATCATCGGTATATATGCAAGCAAAGAATGAATCTTTGACTTCATTATTGTTGATTTCAGTGTGTCATCACAAAATGCTATCATCCCTCCAAGAGGTTGGAACTCCTACGATAGCTTTAGCTGGATAATTTCTGAAGAAGAATACTTACAGAATGCTAACATAGTTTCTCAGCAGTTACTTGCTCATGGATATGAGGTATTGTATAATTTGTATTGCACTCCTACTGTGAATATGTTAGTAATGAAAAATATGGATACATAGATACATATATATAATATTTGTTCTGAAACGATGCAGTATGCTGTTGTGGATTTCCTCTGGTATAGGAGTCTGAAGGGTGATAAAAATTCTCTTGGTTTTGATATGATTGATGAATGGGGACGAATGATCCCTGACCCTGAAAGATGGCCTTCTTCAAGAGGAGGGAGAGGGTTTATTGATGTAGCTAATAAAGTACATAATATGAGTCTAAAGTTTGGGCTTCATCTTATGGCTGGAATCAGTACTCAAGCATTCAATAATAACACGCCAATATTAGATACAATTACGGTAAAT
The DNA here is from genome assembly GCA_016859785.1 of Macrotyloma uniflorum. NCBI lineage: Eukaryota > Viridiplantae > Streptophyta > Magnoliopsida > Fabales > Fabaceae > Macrotyloma > Macrotyloma uniflorum. The sequence continues at coordinate 735,476 of BDMB01000011.1, forward strand.
TGCTTCTCATTCCTGCAATATTTTTTTTGTTTCTGTCTAGTAACCATGTAATTTGTTTTCAATTACCATTTTTTTCTTCTACTAAATTCCAACTATATCTGGTAAATTTAATTTCACTCAGATAAAAAATTATTGATTCTGCAATATAGTATGTTAAATTCTTGCATTGCAATATTCAAAATTAGTATTTAATCAAAATTTAGCTAATTAACTTTAAAATTTATCCTCTATAAATATAAAATTAATTTAAAAAGATCTCATCTACTATACAAATATTTATTTTAGTTGAAAAGGAAAAATATAAATAGCTTGGATTTTAAAAAAGAAAAAAAAATCGGATTGTAAATCTATTAAGGTTTCCTATAAAAAGAAAATTTAAATATAAATATTTTTTTTGAAGTAATTAAATTGGATATTTGAGAACATCAAATGTTAATGTAAAAAAAAATTAAAATAAAATCTTAACACAAAATAGAATTAAAAAGTAATTAACAACATGAATATTTTTAAAATTATAAATTGAAGTTGAAATGATAGTTAAAATTAGGGACATTTATGGGTAAGATTGGATTGACTTTCACCAAAACTTATTATTTAATTTAATTAAAATAGGGTTGAGTTGGATAATTTTTCTACGAAATCTGAATCACATCAATAATGAATTAGGTTAAATTGGACAAATGACTATTAAAAAATAAAATTGATTTTACATTTTTAAAAAAAATATTATTTTCCTCTATTAATTTATTTTCATATAACTTGTAATTTCCATATTGTATATGTATTTTAATTAAATAATGAATTTGAAAAGATGAAATCAAATCTTTAATTTAAAAAATTTATGTAGTGATAAGAAGTAGTAAAAATATGTGTAACGGATAATATATAAATAATGAACTTGTTTTTCGTAATATTTGTTATTAATACTGTTTGTTAGAAAATATGGGTAAAAATATAAGTTCATAAAAATGGCAATATAATTTAAAATTATTATGTAAAAAGAAAATATTAGTGCTAATTTTTTTGTTGAACTTATTTTCTCTGCTTGAACCTTCCTAGGGACAACCTTACATGGAATCTGGTCGAGTGTGGAACGCAAAAGACATAGGGATCCCATCAAGGGCTTGTAAATGGATGAATAATGGTTTCATGGCTATAAATACAACAACAGGAGCTGGAAAAGCCTTCTTAAGATCAATTTATGAGTTATATGCTTCATGGGGAGTTGATTTTGGTATTCAATCCACTAAAATATATTCTTCTTATCATGCACTATCACAACTTATGCAGCAACATTCATTTCTTACATTACATCTCAATCATAATGTTGTCAAATAAGCAATAAGAAGTTGTGTGTATTTTACTTTCAGCTTTGTCACATATATATGAATTTTCTGCTTTGATTTGTTGCAGTGAAACTTGATTGTGTATTTGGTGAAGACCTGGATATGGGTGAGATAACATCCGTATCAGAGGTATAATGCAAAATTCTCACCCCTTTCTATCCTTTTCATTTGAAAGCCAAGACATGGAAAACATGGTCATCGTTTGAGTTACCATCTATGCAGATTCTCAATGGCCTTAACAATTCCATTGTATTTTCTCTGTCTCCTGGAGTCGGTGCAACACCCCAAATGGCTCAGATGGTTAGTGGTCTAGTTAACACATACCGTGTAACAAAAGATGACTGGGATGAATGGCCAGCAATCTTAGCTCATTTTAATGTATCCAGGTAATTAATTAAATTCTTCCTATGTTTGACTTCAAAATAAGTGAATTTCCCTTCAAACTTTCTTCTGCTACTCTACCATCAAAATCATCTACTTTGATTTATCTTTCAGAGACTTTGCTGCATCTAATTTGATAGGAGGAAAAGGTTTGAAGGGAAACTCTTGGCCTGATTTGGACATGCTACCATTTGGATGGCTAACTGATCCAGGTTAGCCTAAATGCCCTTCATTACTACTTTTTCCTTAATTTATTAGGACCCAGCTAGTTGAGGTATTCTAAACAGTTCCCAATTTACATCCAATGCATAATAATTTTCTAAAATATGCTACTTTACTACTGAGTACCAATTGGGCTGTTTCAATAGGTAAAACTGCAATGAGTTGTTTTGAATGTTAGATGTTTAAGAAAATAAAGTATAAAACTTCCTTTTTTTCTGTTTTTTTTATAGACGTTAAAGAAGGTCCACATAGGTCTACTAAGCTTACTCAAGATGAGCAAAGAACTCAGGTACATATGCACAAGCACACAACATAATTGAATTACTATATATTGGAGAGGACATATATTCATGTAAATAATAAATTCTAAATGGTGTTATTCTCATCTCACAGATGACTTTGTGGTGTATGGCAAAATCTCCCATTATGTATGGAGGGGATCTAAGGAATATTGATCCAGGGACCCATGATCTTATAACAAATCCTACCCTTCTGGAGATAAACTCTTTCAGCTCAAAAAATCAGGAGGCATGTGAAACTTTTATTGCTTTTTCTTTTGGTAATCATATGTTTCTTAAATCTTACATTGGCATTGTTTCTGCTTTTTGCGTATAGTTTCCTCATATCACAACATTACATGATGTCAAGACTGAAGGACACAATGTCACGAAAGTAAAGTTTACTTACTCCATAGCTCTCACTGAGTGCTCAGATCCAAAAGCAAGTGGTTGGTCTAGTGAAAAATATAACCAAGGTCTTGAGAGAATCTGTTACAGGAGTCCAAGACAGGATCAAGAAGAACCTTTCTGTGTGAACAAGAGAGAACTCCCAATGGCATCATCGTAATCATGTTTTACCTTTCTCTAATTTATTTGTCTAGATTTCTTCTAGTTATTTGCAGTAAATCATATTACAATGCTGCTAATGTAGAAAGCAGAGATATATCCAACCTGAACAGATATGGGAGTTAAAGTCTAATGGGACTCTAGTTAATGGTCACTCTGGCCTTTGTGCAACAGTAGAACATCTCCTAGGTAAAAATTAGTAGGAAAGAGTTATCTTTTTGTTGAACTATTCATGCCATCTCATTTATTTGATTATTTTATCCAATACCGCAAGTTCATCAATCATGCAGCTGAAGGTTATCCTAACGGGATTCGATCTTGGATTGCAACTGGAAGAAAAGGTTTGTCTACCCATCCTAACTTCATCTAGTAGACTTTTCTAGTTCAATGCTTCTCCAACATCAATATGATAAGTAGTATATGTACTTCCTTAGGTTATTTTGGTATTACACTCCAATTAAAATTAAAAGGGTTAAATAAAAGTTTACATTAAATGCTAGTATAAGTTAGTATGAAACTCTAACTTTAATTGAATTAAGAAACTACTCTTAAGTTTTGTCCTACTAAAATTGCATGTTGTTGGTTTTGCTTGCCTTCAGGAGAGACCTATGTTGCTTTTTTCAATCTAAACAATGAGAAAACAACAATATCTGCAAACATAGTAGACTTGGCAATTGTGGATCCAGGTAGAAGAAAGTTAAGACTTTGTGAGGGCACCGAAATGTGGAGTAAAACAATTATACAAACGCATGATACATTCTCAGCAGAAGTACCAGGTCATGGAAGCGCATTGTTTGTCCTTCAATGCCGTTGAATTTGGCTTAAAATCTTTTTGGAAAGTTTATATTTAGTTTCATATTTCAAGTTGAATTGATAGTTTTAATTTGTTTTCAGCTACACATATAATAGTGAATAATATGGGCGATAAGAGTGGTTACTTTTTGTGTCATGAACATGGTTTGCGAAAAAAACTTGTGAGTTGAGAACTTAATTAAGATAAAAATATAAAGAACTTAATCTCACCTTTGTCCATGAATGATCTGTTTTTATTGAAATAATTTATAATTTCTGTATTTTCCCTATCAAGTGTTAAGCCCGACAATTGTTCACTTGTTTGTTTCTATTCTTTTTCCATGTTTAAGGTTATATGGGTGAATGTTGTGTGTTGGATCAGAATGTCTAAAATCATTACTCATTCAAACGTGAGGTTAAATATAATTGCATATTAACTAAATAATGAATAAAGTTAAAGTAGCTATCAGAATTTTTTTTTATTTGATAAATAAAACTAAGTCTCAGAATCCCCGAGCAACAATCATATGGAGTTGGTATAATCCATGGGCTTTCTTACACTATTGGACTTACTTGCTTAATTAGCTCATTGGGCCTAATTTCAAGAACCTGATGCTATTGGATTAGTTTTCTTCTTTCTTTCTATCTTATTTATATTTATTTATTAGTCTCAAATGAAATTTATAATAGTATAAACTTAATACATCTTGTATTAATTTGTATTTATTCATAAATTATATATTTTTTACTGAAAAAACTGTAAGTAAATTTACTTTTAATTTCTTGCTTAAAATAGAGTATGATTCTTTAGCAAATTTCCGTCTATATTTCCAATTTACAAAATAATTTGACCGCATGAGAAAATTTATCACTTTGTTGAAACATGAGATAAAACAAATTTAACGTAAATTTTAAGTCTAATTTATTAAAACAAAATCAAATGTATTCTTGAATGAGATAGTATGTTATGAGACTGAGATACGATAAAACTCTTATTATGAAAATTTAACACAACTGAATATCTTAATATGCAAAACTCAAATTTGAACCATTAGTTTATTCATGTACTAAATGATAAAAAAAATTCTAATGGATCTAAAAGGGTAAAAAAAAGAAGATTAAATAAAAGGTGAATAAAGTATAAGAATGTTTGAGTGAGATGCGATAATACTACTTGAAGTAAAATCATATAAAATGTTACAACTCACAAATTACTAAAGAATATTTATTTACCATGCATTACTAATATAATTAAACAATTATTATGAAGGGTATGCGTATATTGAGATAGGTCATAAGTGGTTCAATGGAAATTGAAAGTGTTTCTCTTTAACATATATTGACCAAGACCAAGTTGGTTGATTTTGCTTAGCATTTGGATGTCAAGTTTCAGTGTATAAGTTGGTGCTTTATGCCAAAGTTTGACCATTGTAGCCGTCGAGTGCTTTTACATATCCATGAATCCACTATGGTAACTGTTGTGGCCTTCAAAGTCAATGATTATTACTCCTCATGCACCTATTCTTCTTCAACTTGAGGTGGCTACATGTATGTGTAATTCAAAGTTTATTGCATACAAGTTACCCCTTCCTGATCGTAATGTCATGATAATGCAGAGAATGGGAATTTATGTGGCCAAATTCCAGGAAAGAAACTGTTGTTTTGTATGAACAGTAGAAGCCTGAGTGTAACTTTCATGGTACTGATATTCTTTCCTCCTTTTAATTAACTGAGTGAAAAAGCAATGTATCTCTCTACCTGTGGAGAGTAGTGTTTTCTTAAGCAGTACTAGTAATTAACTAAATTAAACAGTACTTAAAATATTACTGTAAAGTCTGATCTATTGAAAATCATTTTTGTTTCTTTATGAAGAGAACATATGCAAGTGCATGGAGTAGGGAATTTTCTCAAGTGTGGAATATGTGCTTTTCATTGATTATTTGACCATATCTACCTTTGCTTGATACATTGAAAATTCTAAGTGCTCCTTCCCAAATTTATTCCTTGTTTGACCTTATTTCCTTGTTGCCTAATGGAAGTGAAAATAAATCACCATTGCATGTGTGAACGGATCTTCGTCTCTTTTTCAAGATACAAACTCCATTCACTGCAAATACAAATCACCAGGGCTCCCCTTCCCTTTCATTTGGGTCCCTTAAATACATGAACTCTACAATTATGTTATAAAATTTTGTAATAATATAGAATAATATATACACTTGTGAATATGACATTTAACTTCTAGCTTGAAAATGGAACTAATTTACTTGACCTTCATGATGCTTCATTAATTTGCATGAACAGATTCCTTGACCCTTTGCAAACCAACTCTTGTTTTGTTTACCATGCTTCTCTTGTCGTACACGAGTCTCACTGTCGGCTTCTATTTATTTTTGGTATGACTCTATTGCAACCTTCTACTAAATAATTAATAAGCCATTGAAATTACACAACTTAAGATTAAAATATTTAACGAAATTATAAAAAAAAATTATCAACAATTTAAAGTAAGTTAAAAAAAGAAAAACAAAGACGGCTAAAGCATTGGACTTTTGACGGGTATATAGTCAACCACACTCTCAATGGCATGTTGCAAGATTCATGAATTTTTTGACTCATTTTCTTTACCCTTGATTATTTTAAATTGAAAACTGTTAGCTTCTTAATGTTTCCATAATGAAAACATCTAACTAAGTTCAAAATGCATTTTTATTTCTCTGGTAAGAACTAAAAGTGAAATGAATTTGAATGAGTGTGATGAATGGTGGAAGTGTTGAAGTGCGAACACGTGGCAGTAGCTAGTGACTGGTGCATGAAGCATAGGGTACACTCTAGAGGCTCATAGGGTCATCAAGTTTCTTGACTCCGCCAAAGATGCAATTACACTTGCATGCATCTTTTACTGTTCCTCGAGACCACCTGATTCAACTTTTGAATTGAAGGAGTGGGTCATTGAACACGTGTCAGTATGCCATTGGGCACTCCGTTTGTTCCCACGTATCTTAGGACCACCAAATCTTACGATGTCTGTGTTGAGAGTGAAAGGTACATGGCCTCGTTTCTTGCCCCTGAGTTGCATCGTAATTCGTATCCAACGCTCTCTTTTTCACTGGGACCCACTTTGATTCACTGCCATCAGATTGTTTCATTCAACAACCTAATCAAATCAAATCAATGCATGCCAAATTCTATTAATCATAACATAAATAATAAATCTACGAATGGCATTGGTTATAAAACTCTTATAAATAAAATCACATTGAGTTAATATTTTACAAATCAAGATAAAAAAGTATCACAAAACATAGATGATTTCCGCAGCTAATTAAGACCATCAGACTTAACTAATAATTAGATAATTATGATCAAATTAAACACTAAGTGATATCTCAATTTGAATATATCATAATCTCATAGTCAAAACATCAAATAGTATTTCAATTTGAGCTTTAAACATAAATTTTAATGATAATCCTTGAAATTTATGTCTTTAATTAAATATTCAATTATTATTATTATTATTATTATATTTGTATGGTCTGATTTTCATTCGATTTTAAGTAAAATGGTCATCTGATATGTTAATCATCTTAAATGTTGGTAATATCGATTTGAGATTTTTATAATATCTGATCTATTTAGTTTATATAATATAATATATTGATGTGATTTGTATAATCTCTATATTATCAACCTAATTTATTTGATTTTTATAATATTGAACTGTTTGGATGGAATGATACTATCATGTATGTTTATGAATTTATGACATTTACTTGATACATATAATTACGGAAATATTTTAGAAAATTATAAATTTTTTGTAACTTGTATTTTTAATTAACTTAAAAGGTTCTACAAAAATGACGCAAAAGGTCCAATATTGCAAAATCAACCAAGGAAGGACAATATCAGAAGCATCCCAGAAAAATAGAAGATGGAAACATGAAAGTTTCATTGAGAGAAATGATTATGAAAATATGTTCGGTGGTCCATGTTGAGGTGGCAGTGAGCTACGTGATCGATTAATTCTCTAAACACGTAGATCACTTATAAAGTATTTGAGTTTTCTTAGAAGGTTTAAGCAATGATGAGTACCAGTGCTCCAAACTCCAAAGAAGAAGCTGTAAGATACTCTCTTGAAGATCATGGAGGGTGAAACATCTCAACCAAAGTGAAGAATGAGGTCCAATGATGAAAAGCAATAAGACTGCAACATCTTCACAATCACTCAAAAGATAGCTATGAGGCACCCTTCTATGCCTACCTATCACCCTTCATCATTTCTGAGAAACTTGTGAGACATATGAATGAATCTTTCATAAATGACACCCCCTTGGAATACTCATGAGAGAGGCTCAAGAAGTTGTGTTATATTGGCAACAAAGGATAAGGCTTTAAGTCTTTAAGGCTTTCACTTTCCAACAGTAAACTTGTTTCTTAACTGTGAAAGAAAAAAGAAAAATGCACATTCTTCTAATTGCATTCTGCAGGCTCACATTATTGGACAAGAGAAGTTCATATATGTCAAGGGAACCTAACTCTCTCACCAGGGGATGAACAAAAATGGTAAAGAATGTTGTTAATGACTTGTTCTTGTTGGTTGATGCCTACCCCACAAAGAAAATGTTACCAGTAAAAAAGGGAAATGGGTTAAATTTGGACCACCCTTACCCATTCTCAAAGGGCACCAATCATTAGAGGCAATTACATGTTCAATATAGTAGCTTAATATTACCATGCTAGCCCAAACAAACAGATTGATTTATGATCAATTCATCACCTATCTAATTCCCCATCAGAGGCTGGATTTTGTTGGGAGAGATGGAACTAATATAATTGATGACCACAACAATAGATAATGCATTGGTTTGGTTAATATCAAGCCCCACTGATACAGGGTTTTAGAACCTGAAATTGAAGGAATAGATCATGCATTTATTATTAGGGTAAATAATCTCTGAAAATGTAATTTCAAACAATAAAAGTTTCTAAAAGTGTATTTTATTTCAATAAAATAGTATAGGATTATTAAGTATATTATTTTCAATAAATGTAGTGTGGTCAAATTATAGTTTTTTTAGAGTATAGTTAAGAAATAAACATTAATAAACAATTTGAATGATAATTATAATGTTAACAATATTAATATTAGATTATGGGTGTATTGATGATGTAAAAACGCATGCTTGATTGGTTTAAATTAAAATAAAGCTGCCGACAAGAATAAACGTAGCCCACCACTGACTTTTTGAATCAATGGCTAATTAATTTCCACGTGGCGCGTATCTAAGTTAGCTTCCTTAGTTCCCTTTAACGGCGACGATTTTTCGCAACACCACCGATACGTCAATGCTGCATTGTGATATTTTTACCAGAAGTTCTGGCACCCTTTGAAATGACGTCTCTGCCCTTGTAACGACCTAGAATATTTCACCGTTTTACACGAATCCACCGTAACGTGAATCAGACGGTGAAGTCCTCTTTCTCGTAATTGTACGGTCAAGATCCTTCGTATTTTCTTGAAAAGTCTTCCATTATTTTTAATTTTCTTTAATGTATTTGATTTTGTGGGTGTAACCAAACACATCTTTAGTATTCAAAACGACAACATAAACTGTCGGTAAAATCTACGAGTCGAAATAAAATGAACACATTCAATTTCACAATTTATTCAATTTTAAAAAATGTCTCAAACCAATCGTTTAATTAAATGTTGAAAAAAAGTTAATTAGTTAATTTAAATTGATTTGATTAAATTGGAATATTAATGGTTGTGGAAAACAATTACTAAAAAACAATTGAACGATCGTTGATAGAAAACGATGGTTTTTCATAACGTCAAATCTCCAAACAAATTACATTTTAAACTGTTGCACCATTATGTTCACCAGCAACGCATCAGCTTTATATTTTCAATAGAATGCATGTATTTAGTAGAACTTTATATTTATTTTTGTAATAGAATAATTATAGTTGTATATCTAATTTAAATCGATATTATTAATCAAACTCAAACCATTTTCTACAACTTCATTGCTATATATATTCAGTGATTTCATCTTTTAGTAGAATTATGAGCATTCTTCAAAATATATAAAACAAGTTTCAAAGTTTGGATTATGTCGTTTAAATGTAAATTTTTAAAAGCATTTATTTCAAAATATTAAAAAAATAAATAAAGCGTGTAATCAACAAATCTCTACACATCACAAAGATGAAGTTTCACTTTCTTTCAGTGTGCATAAGTTCAGGTAATCTTCTTTTCCCTTCTTTTTTTTTTCTAAAAAAGTTCAAATTCAATAATAATAAAAAGTAATCTAAAGAAATAAAAAATTTAAATCATTTTTAGATTTAAAAATAAGACTAGGCTGATAAAAAAATTAATAGTAATGTTTTGTGTTTAAATACCATTAAAAAAACAAAAAAAAACTGAGTATATTATGTTAAATCTAATGCATAATTATATTTAAGAAAATCTCATGCATAATTCAGGCCATAATGCTAGTGTGTTAATATTGTATGTCTGGTTCTCCGTGTCTCAAACAAAAGTCATACTTTGTGGCTCCTTCATGATAAAAAAAAAAAAAAAAAAGAGTTCAATGGAAAGTAATAGTAGAAAGTTCTGTATGAAAAAAAATATAACTTTGAGATAATTAAATTTAAAGTTAATAAATTTATTATACATGTGAATTAGGTAATAATAATATTAAGATTGTTTACACGATTTGCAGATAAACTATTTATTAACTTAAAAAAGTTTTTTTTTGTGCAATAATAGCATTGTGGTGCAAAGAATTGGAGAAGAAAGTTGTTCTGGCCATTAAATTGAAAATAGGCAAATTAAGATATGAAATTATGATATAAAAATGGCATATATAGGTTTATGAGTAAAAAATGATTATCAGTGGTTGAATGGTGAAGCTAAAAATGGAGAGGTCTATTTATGAAAAGAAATAAAGTGGTTAAATCTGGAGATTTGAGATAACATTAAGAGTTGGTAAAAACTTAAGAATTCCATAATTGGCATCTACTTTTTCAGGCTAATTAAATTTTGTTAAGAATCCAAATTTGTAGTAGAGGTTGCAGTGCACGCGCCGTAGTGGCAGTAATAAATCTTGGTTCACGTAAACGTGTTATGGAGGTGCCACGTGGAGGGTAATATGGTACAGAGAATTTATTGTTCGTACACGCGCGCAAGAACCTTACTTTTAGTATTACTGTATTAACATTATTATTATTAACTTGTCGGGTTTCACATTCAAAGATCCAAAATGTTCCGAAGATTGCAGAACCACAGCCAGGAACTCTAATCTAATTTGACGCCAACTTTCATCCAATTGGAATATTATTAAATCTCTTTTTACGATTTCACATTTGATTCTTCTCAATTTTACCTTCGATTCTCTCTTTGAACCTTTGTTTTGTTTTGTTTTGTTTTGGTTTCAATATTTCTATTTTCCGGGGAAAATTTTGTTTATTTTATTGTTTTTAGTCTTTGGTCAATTTTCACTGTCTCCTGATGATCATTTTACCATGAGGGGCGAGTTAATTTGAGAGTGTTGTGCGCTGATTTCTTCTTAAAGGCTCAAAGGGTCTTCTGGGTTTGATCGAACAACCAAAAGAGTCTCTTGTTATCATTTCAACGCTACCAGATGCCAGAAAACAGGCAGGTTCTGAGGAATGCTGATTCTACACCTTCTGGTGACAACATTGAAGGTGGTGCAGATTTTTCTGGTGATTCATTTTCCTTCTTTTTTTTTTTTCTGTCATGATTCGTGCTTTAAATGGTCCTGATCATCGTTTAATCATAATGGTTTTGTATTGTTTTGGTAGGGAATGTTAGGTGTTAGATTGTCTTTACTCAACGATTTTGTTTCATTTATGATATCATGGCTTTCTTTTTATGGTACGATGATTTTTATTTGGAGAATTCTGACGATTCACACAATGTATTGTGAGAGACCTTTGAGGATTTTTGAAAATATAGCTTAGTTTCTCATTTCGTGTTTTCTTTCCTAAGCTAAGGTATTACGCTTGATCACACATGGGTTTGCATAATTGTTTAACGTTTTTAACGATGCAATGAAGGATCGCCTACATGTTTTGATCTTAAAATCTTTTAGGCAACACTGTTGTGCTTTTTGAGCTGAAAATGTTAGTTATTGCTTAAATTTGTTTAAATGGGAGCCTGGGCAGACTATGCCTGATTCCTGACTGATCTGTATCGTAGAAGCGATTCGTCGTTTGAAAATCAATGATAATTGGGATAGAGATGCTGCAGCTCAATCTACCCAATATCCAGATCGACCCGGTGAACCTGATTGCTTGTATTATTTGAGGACTGGAATGTGTGGTTATGGGAGTAACTGTCGCTACCATCACCCTGCTCATATTTCAGTTGTAAGAGCTCTTTCTCTTATTTCCTTTTCATTCATTGTCTTCCGAATATATACGAAGCAACCCTTTTGGCCAAACATTTGACAAAAGATGTAGTTTCTGTAATTGTAATTTTTTAGTTCCTATTGCAGATCTTCTATCTGCTTCTCAGTTTAATTATATGCAAAAAATAGAAGTTTCTCATACTTAATTAGATGTTCAGGGTACTCATTATGGTGAAGAACTCCCTCAGAGGACCGGGCAACCTGATTGTGAGGTATGTTTATTTTGGTGACTTAAATTGTATTTGTTTTGCAACTTTTTCTTGTGTTGAATTTGTTAGGGATGTAATTTAAAACCATTTTTGTGTCTTTACCTAACAGCTTAAGCTTTGGGATAGTTGTTGATTCGTAAGTCATAACAGAATTATTCTTTATGAAACTGATAGTGGCTGTGTTTTATGTAAGAACATTGCAATGAAATCAAACGAATTTTGAGGTTTGTTTTGTAATAAAAATTAAAATATCTTGCGTCTGTAGAAGTTCTAAAGATATTCGTTTCATATTTTGCAATGTCCCTCTGGCAGAAACTTTACTTGCTTTTTTGCATTTATGTTTGTCCTTTTTGTGGTCCCTTTTAATAATAGATCTGGCCTGTTTGAAATGTTTAGCTAGGTGATTACTAGTGCACCGATAACAAATCAATAAATGAAGGAAAAGAAAATGTCAAACTGAAGTAGGGATACCTAATGAACTGGACAAAAAATAGAGTAGTTATGCTGTCAGTGTAACGTCTACCATTTTGTTTTCTGTTGATGATTTGTTTGATTTTTAGTGGTCGTATTATGTGGCTTTTGTCCTGTAGATCTTATTTACCTGATTTCATTATGATGATGGAAAAATTTTATCTGATGCCAGCTATGGCATACTTGAACTAGGAAAGGAATAAATATATGAACTTAAGTCACACATCTATTATACTATAAATATCGGGTTCAGGAACCGTAGTATAATCTGAAGAATTTTGCTACACAGTCCTTTTCAATGGGAGATTTATTATACTATTCCAGCGTTTTTCAATTTGATTAACTTGTTTGAGATGTGCATTGCAGTATTTTCTTAAGACAGGGACATGCAAGTATGGATCAACATGTAAATATCATCATCCAAAGGACAGGCGCGGTGCTGCTCCCGTGTCATTCAATACTTTAGGTCTTCCAATGCGTCAGGTTTGTTGATTAATGTTCATCTGTTGATGAAAGAAACCATTGTAATTTTTTAACATTCTTTGATTGTTGCATTTAGGAAGAAAAATCATGTCCCTATTACATGAGAACCGGGTCTTGTAAGTTTGGTGTTGCATGCAAGTTTCATCATCCACAGCATGCTTCCCTTGGAGCATATCCCTTGGCTGGATCTCCTACGTCAACAATTATTCCTACATCAGGTTTACCATATGCTGGAGGGTTTCCTGCATGGTCAGCCGTACCAAGAATGTCATATTTATCTGGGCAAGGCGTTCATTCTTATGTGCCTCCTTTTCTGTCTTCTTCACAAGGCATTATACCCGTGCAGAGCTGGAATAACTACATGGTTAGTTAAGGATGTTGAGTGTCCTGTTTATCTATATATTTCCCCTGGTCTTTTTTTTCCACTCAGTGATTATCCTGTCGTTGAATTCGACCTGTGTGGTACTATTTTTCTGCATGAATGATTGAAAGGGTTATTCACGTTTGCTAATTGTTTTGGAAAAAGAGATGGAAATTGATATTATTATCTTCTCCTCTCCCTTCTTACTGAAATTTTACTCTCGTGATGGTTTTGGATAGCTGCATGAAGCATTAGGCAAATAGCTATTTACTTGGAGGCACCTTGAATTTTGTTGTCTGATTGATATGTCTAGATAAATAAATGCATGTAGACTAAAAAATATCGTTACCATGTTTTAATTCCAAATGTCTGACTGATATGTCTGGATATACTTAAATAGTTACGGTTATTCATTACACTTTCCATCTATTTTATTATATTGATTGCCAAGCACATTTGGCATTCATATACCAATTAATATCTGAAACAAAATGTGCCTTGTTCTTAAGGAAATCTTTGGAGCATCTCTACTTTTAATGATAACTAGTGATGTTAGGTTTTGGTTACTACATAGAAGGAGCATACTGTTCATTGCACTTTCTGCCAATTGAATTTGAATCTTCTGTTTTGACTGTGACTTTGTTTCTCAAAATAGGGAAGTATGAACCCAGCAATGCCTACAGGTTATCTTGGATCTAATCTTGTTTATGACTTCATGAATCTGGGCGAGTCACTTTTCGGTGGGCAGGCGTTAAATTCAGCTCACCCAAATAGACCTGATCAACCCGAATGTAGATACTTTATGAGCACTGGAACCTGCAAATATGGATCTGATTGCAAGTTCCACCACCCAAAGGAAAGAATATCTCAATCATTAATAAATCCACTTGGCCTTCCTGTGAGACCTGTAAGTTCAGCTTATACTGATGCCTAGTTACCATAGACAATGTGTTTAATACCGTCAACAATCAAAAATCATTTTGATGTCACTTTTAAAGTAATAATTATAAAAGTTAACAAACTTACTATGACAATAGTTTGTGATTGCATGACAGTAGAAAAAAATCAGAGCTTGTACCATTTATTGTCAAACAATTTTCTTGATATTGTCCTACCTAATATCCTAAGAAGTTATTTTCATAGTCCATATTGGCTTCCAAATATGGTTTTTTTAGTATTTAGATGCCTGATTCTTGGTTTATCTGCAGGGGCAAGCTGTATGCTCCTATTACAGAATCTATGGAATGTGCAAATTTGGTCCAACGTGCAAATTTGATCATCCAGTTTTGACTATCCCTCAGAACTATGGCTTGACCTCACCTGCTCAATCTGTACTTGATGCTCCTCTCATTACTAACCATAGAGGGTTATCAAGTGTACAACCACCTGAGACATCTCCTTCTAAATTATCAAGTGACAACAAGCTTCAGCACTCTGATGCAAAAGCTACCACAGAAGATTCATCCAAACAAGCTGATACTACACCAAATTCCTTCCCCGCCTCCTCAGAGCCTTTACATGACTAAACTACTTCAAGTTTGATTTTTCTTTGGGACAATTTATTTTTTCCCCACATTTTCAGGAGAAGTATATCATACATACCATCTATTCCCCCCTTTTCACCTGCAATTCTGTTGAGTTGGATAGTTTGTTCAGAGGTTGTTGTGACAACCACCAGCTTGTGGGGAATGGAAGGCATTTTTTGTGGTGAATAAAATGCAGGTAGAAAGTTTATGACCCTTCATTTTTTTTTCCTCTCTATTGAGGTTGGTCTCCTATAAAACTTAAAAATGCTAAACGAAAAACTCAGGGATGCATGACAAACTTATCACCAAATTTTTAACCCCATTTTTTAAGGGCCTGCCTAACAAACAATTAATAATTTAGAGTGGTGGCTATGTGGAATTTGGAAATTCAAGATAATTGTCTGGTGCTTTGTTGCAGATATGGCCATTTGGGTCTTTCATGTTCCTAATGTGAGTATAAACTAGAAAGACAAATAACTATAGCAAAACTTATTCATAACGTGAGTAGGGTCTATTAAACTTATGTTTGTCTTTTTATCTCGTAATTTAGGAAAAATACATGGAGGATTTAATTCTTCTGTGGCATGGTTCGAATTCAAATACCAATCTGAATGGAAGAAAATAAAATAGAAAGGAAGAAGACAAATAAGGGAATACGGAATCCACGAGCATTAGGCAGTGGGAGGGTATTGGTGGTGGTTTTCTAATGGATTTAGATTCTCTTTTTCTTAAATAGTAAGATATGATCTTGTTTGAGCATATACAAGATATTTTTTTGTTATATATTTTGGAGATCTTCCAACCACTTGTGACAAGTTTTTGCGTGGCAAAATTTATCTCCTTTTCTCATGACCAGGATATAGTTCTGTGATTGAAGAAAATCAAAGATCTCAAATTCATTTTTCAATGCTGAATTATGATAAATTTTAGTCTCCTACTCTTTAGTTGGAATTTGATAATGGGCCTTGCCTTCCATAAAAGCTGAAACACAAAGTTAAAACCCTTTTGACCCAACAATTTTTTTGTATCTTGTCTTCACAATCTAAATTCTACAACATGACAAGTGAGGTAAAAACCAGTTCAAAAAATCATGTACTAAACCTTTGTTTAAGATTCCTTTAACAGTATACAACAAAATTTACTGTCCCGGAGCAAATCTTACCAACTCTAATGTTTTTGTTCTTTCAACAGAACTTTTTTTACCATATTTTTATCACCAAAAAAACACATTAAAATTATGACGGATCAAATCTAGGTCGTGTTTAGGTCGATCAAATTTTACAACTTTATATGGTACAATACCAGAATAAGCATATAAAACAATATTTAAAGTTGATGTTAGTAGAAGAAACTGATATTAATATATTATTTGCCGCCGTTTTTTAAATAGGATTGATTCTTATGGAAGATATCTAAGAAAAAAAATAAACATGTTAACGTGTAAACGTAAGTTTAAACACATGTCTTGATTAGTTACTATAAAATCTATATTATTTAACTAGACTTTTTGTTATTCCATTCTCTTCCCCACATTTTAAATTAATATATAGATGCTATCTCGATTTTAATATGTTAGAACATTCTTGTATTAGCCACTTTAGCTATGATAGATTAAATTTTTCGAAAAAAAAAACCATGATAGATTAAAAATGCCTCATAGATGTACCAACCATTATATATATAGTTTTAAATTTGATTTTCTACAATAAACTGAGATATCTTACCCTTTAGTACTTTAGACTTATTCCCATTATTTTACCTCTGTTTTCATAAGAGTCACTACATTTTCATAAGCCAAATGAAGTTCTATTAGTGATTTTTTTTTTTTATAATAGATAATTTTGATTTCTTACTTGGCATATGTTTGGGTAAAAGAAATAGAAAAGACAAGAATGTTCCCAAATCTCCATCCATAAATGAAAACAAAGGGGGAAAAAGACAACCAACATCACATAAATTCACTCCCAATTAGCAATGGATACAATATTCTGATTTATCCATACTTAACCCTTCCAAACGATTCTTACAACAAGAATAAATTATTACTTCATCATTAATCACACTTAACTACTAATCACTTATTATAACAATTAACCATTAATTACTTATATATTACTTACAATTTACCAGGTAATGCATCAAATTTGGATGCATCAAAATTATGGATGTATTTTGGTTTTGAATATTCCACAAGAGAATAATAGCATTAAGGCTCTTCTTCTACGTTTTCATGTCACACCATCATCGAATAAAATGGAATTCTTACATCAATCTTTCGTCGTGGTTGCTTCAATAAAATGGAACAAATTGCTTTGGGAATAAAAACATGATGGCTGCACCTCCTGGACCAAATTGCCTACTTGTATTAATATTCAGTAGAGTTTATTTGGAACATTCAGATTATGATTACAAGATTTATTGAATAATAATTCTCGTGAGTTACATTGTCTTTTAAATTTTGATGGATTTTAAGATCCACATGAAAATTATGATTACAAGATCTGTGATTATGAGTTCAATAAGTAAATGGAATTTTCGTGTTCAGATTTTATATGTATTACAAATATACTTTTGCCTAGGTTTTATAAAATCTCATGTGAAATACATTTAAGAATAAATATTGTTGAAAAGGTACTATATTAAATAATAGGTCTTTATCAGGGCAATTAATAGCAAATTAATGATGAACTGCATCCAGAACATTGGAACTTTAGACTATTTTATCCACTATTTCTTAGATTTGCTAGCTTGTTTTGAAACAAATTTTATTTCAACAAAGGAGATTACCTTTGGAAAAAGAACAAAATTTGTAATCTTTAAGTACTGTATAGTAACATCCGAACATGGTAACTACAATGTCCCAATAAAACTGAGACAAAAAAGAATTGGTCTTCTATTATAACTATAACAAAAGATTGTGGGCTTAGCAAAACAAAATATATACTTTTTAACATGTCTTGCATTTATCTATTTTCTCTTTCTTCCATTTAAATAATAGAGTAAGTGAAACGAGTTATATCTGTGAAAAAAAACTTATTTTTATAAGAGAGAAAAGATAGAGTAGTATATTTCTCTCTATATATTAGAAGATTTAAAATCTAAGTTTTTTAAGTCTAGCTTTCAATAACTAGGCATGAGTGTACTTCCACACTACTTAATTGCGGTGTAAATGTATGAAAATGTAGTTCAAATTCTTGCAACTTAAATAAATTTCAACATTCTAGGTGTATGTTTGGCCTGTGATTTCATGAATGCAAATGACCATATCTAAAACTTTCTAATATTATAGATGATACTTAATGTACTTGATTTTTAAACGTCATATTACAAATTATAATCCTATTTTATCTTAAAATTCAAATTTAATATACAGTATAATAATATGATCAGAGTTTTTTTTCCAACTCTACACATACACAAGAGAATTTAATGTGTGAAAAGTAAAGTAAATAGCGTAATTCATGGAAGCATTACTTGCAGACACTTTTACTTTTTACAGCATATTAATATTTACAATTTACATTGCAGAAGAACATAGAGAGTAGGAAGCTTGAAGATTTTAGGTGAATGTGTTAGATATGAAAAAGAAGAAGAAAAAAAAAGAAGTAAATTAAAATGAGGTTAAAAGTGAAATTAGAAATGGGAAAAGGGTTGCTGGTATTTGTGGTGGTTGGGCATTGCGCATTGGTCCGAATAACAACAATAATTACAACAAGCAAAGGCCTAACACAATAATCACATCAGGGGCAGAGAGCCCCCAAAAACCACCACACAACGACAAAAGGGTAAAAAAGACAATTCACGTGACTATAATCAATCTATTGGAGCAAACGAGGCGAGACCGCATCATCAGACCCCAAACCTAAACCAGAAAGAAAGAAAGAAAAAAAAAGAAATGGAGAAGAAACGAGATTAAGAATTGGGGTTTGGAAAAGGTGCTCTCTTGCATCTCCATCCAACCATCTTCTTCTTCCAAACCTATTCACCTAAAACATGCGCCGAGGGAGACCCACCGCCGCTCCCGCCGCCGTCCATCCCTCGGCGGAGCAGGACCCTCCGCCCAAGGAGACCCGCTTTCGCGGCGTCAGGAAGCGCCCCTGGGGGCGATTCGCGGCCGAGATTAGAGATCCGTGGAAAAAGCAGCGCGTCTGGCTCGGCACCTTCGATTCCGCCGAGGATGCCGCGCGGGCCTACGACGCCGCGGCCCGATCCTTCCGCGGGCCCAAAGCGAAGACTAATTTTCCTTTCCCGAACCCCGAGATGGACCACTCCCACTCGCAGATTCCGCTCTACCAGGCCCACGGGCTTTCCAAGTTCGACGCCGTCCAGGTGAACCGGCCCACCACCAGCGGCATGAGCAGCACGGTCGAGTCCTTCAGCGGGCCTAGGGTTCCCTCTTCATCCACTCTCCACCCTCGCAAGCCCATCGTTAACCCTATCGTCCCTCCTCTCGACGACTGCCACAGCGATTGCGACTCTTCTTCCTCCGTGGTCGACGACGAGGACTGCGTCCTCACCTCCTCCTTCCGGCAACCACTCTCCTTCGATCTCAACCTCCCGCCGCCTGGCGCCGATGACGACATCCCGGCCACCGCGCTTTGCCTCTGATGACGGATCGGTATAATCTTCCTCATCATCTTCTTCTTGTTGTTCGATCGATGTCGTTTAATTAATTAATGTTTACCAGTTGTTAGATTGTTGTGGTGTTGTAGAGTAATATTATAGGCATGGAGGGATGGAGGTTTGTGTGGTGGTGGTTGTGGCTGTGGCTGTGTTGTTGTAAGTTATTTGGATCCTGTGTCATAGCATTGGACCTGATCTGAAAACTGGTTGGTGCTTCTGCTTTCTTCATGGATCTGCTTCTTACCTTACCTTACCCCAATTAGAACTTACTCTTTTTGTTTTTTTTTGTACAAAAATTATGGCAATCAGATCATAGAATAAATTACATTCTAATCAATTACACTGCCCTTGCTTGCTTCATCTTGCCTAATCTGCGTGGCATCATTGCATCGGGATTGAGTTTTGAGTGTGCAACAGTGAGGAGGGTGATGAATTCAGATGCGGTTTTGTTTTATCCTAATTCTTGTTCTTTGTGATGTGAGAAATTCGTCCAAGAATCTGGATTTTTTTCGTGAAATCTTTGATGTTAACTTGCAAGGGTTTGAATTTAAATTACCATCTGATATACAGGGTGTGTTCATTGTTAGTTTCCTATTAGTTTTGTTACTTTTTATTTGACTAAGGGCTTTCTTAAAATCGAGAAAATTGTGTTTTTTTATCCTTCAGAATATCTCTGAGATTTGATTTAGTTCATTTGAAAATTTAACATGCATTTGTCTAAATATTTATCAAAAGTGGCATAGAAGTGATGTGAATTTAATTTCTGATCATTTATCAAATACGAAAACTATGTGTTTCTTTTAAGTTGTTGGGATTAAAAACAACATATCATATTTTTATCGGGTTTTTGTTAAAAATATTTTATTTTTTGTAATCAAAAGATAATTTTGGAGAAATTGTGTAAAAGTGAATAGGACTAGTACATCTAAAGCATAGAGACACTTCCTGGAAGATGTTGGAATAATTAGTTTTTGTATTTGATATGTTATAAGGATTAGCACGGGCTTTGAAATTTTCATATCGTAAGGATTTCACACTTCGGAGAAGATCTCAAACCCCGAATTCTCTCTTCACGATTTTGGACAATCATTTATCAGTTTTACTTGGTTTTCTTAGTTTGTGTAATAGAATATGAGCACACATGTATGGTGGTGGTTAGGGAAGCTACCATCCTTCATGATTAATTAGGGAAGATGAATAATATTTCATTTCATTAAGTTTCTGGCTTCAGTTGAAACCATAAAATTTCATGACATAGTTTGAATGTCACTTTTTTCTGCATGGTATTCCAATCAATTTGAGATTGATACCTTCTTAACAACCCTATTGATAAGACAAATGAAAGTGTATTTTGTACAAGAAGAATTTTCTGGCTTTTGATTTGAAATAAGCTTTATTCCAATAGATGATTGTTTTCTAAATAGAAAGTGGATACTATGCTGGTTGCTGCATATAATATTAATCAATAATACCATAAAGTTATACCTTTGTAACAATTCTTCTTGGAAATATTAGGACTAATGTTGCCGAAAATGAATGGTTATCGAATTTTAAAGTCATGCTGTTAATTTTTTTTATTAAAGTAGAAGTAACAATGGGAATATCTGCTTTCTTCCAAATATGAAAAAACATCTATTATATTATGTTTTTAATATACAAAAGATACGAACAATTGTGATTTTTATCCTGTTCATATGGATATTGTAATCTTTTTCTGTTATTATAAGCAAAAGAATCCAACATTGTAATGATTGTATAAATGAATATCCTTTATCGTCTTTGTGAATAATGATTTTTTAACAAATACACATATTACTTACAATAAAAACAAGAAAGATGGGTATACTTGGTGAACAAAAAAGTATTAAGAAAAGCTGGAAAGAAAAGAAAATAAAAAAGAAGTTTATTGTAAAAGTATTAAGGAAAGGAAGCATATTTCCATGAATTAAAATAATACTTACCATGTACATATAATTGGTCAGTTCAACTTTAATTTTTATATATTTAGTTTTAACTTCTAAATATAGAGATCAAATAGATGTGAGGAAAAGAAGGTGGTGTTTGATTGCACCAAACATTATTCTATTTTCATATGTTGTGGGACTAAGAAATTGTTTACGGGCATGATTCACATTAAATATATAACATTAAAATTGAAAATATAATTAAAGCAAGATACATGGATTGTTCACATAATTTATGTGGTATACATTTAATAGAACCGGAGTTAGTAAACAAGTACCTACCAATTTCTCCATCAAAAGGGATCTCTCAGTTAAAGCAACTACTTTGATAGAGAACTAATATTTGACAAATTCCCCTCGTATAGGGAATTGATGTTTTCTTGTACCATTTCTTTCTGTTACATTGTTT
This sequence comes from Macrotyloma uniflorum, assembly GCA_016859785.1. Classification (NCBI taxonomy): domain Eukaryota; kingdom Viridiplantae; phylum Streptophyta; class Magnoliopsida; order Fabales; family Fabaceae; genus Macrotyloma; species Macrotyloma uniflorum. Next base: position 757,552 of record BDMB01000011.1, read on the forward strand.
TTTATATAGTTTTCGTTTTTGCCAAAGAAAAATTCATTTACGTTTGCAAATAGATTATGAGTCTATTTGTTTTGAATATAGTTAAAATTAAATACAAAGAATTATGTGAACAGATTTTAAGAAACCTTATCTATGACTTGGATACTATATAACCAAAAATGGGTATAACATAATCTTAGACAATTATTTTAATTAAGGATGGATAAGACAAGACAAATTGTTGCGGAAGTTACAAATGAAACCCTTGTGTGGGTATGCGAGAACGTAACGAAATTTGGACAATGACACTTTGCGTTAAGTTGTGGAATTTGTGATCAAATTTTACTAAAATACTTTTCATTTTGGTGAATATAAATGGAGGTGGACCAGACCCTACAAACAGTAAACCTAATGGGCAGAAATCTAATAGAAGAAAGAAAAAGCATCTTTGAACCCTAATTATGTGTGCATTGCATTACATTGTCTGAATAACATAACATATGTTAAGTTTGCATGTATTGCTCTAAGCACATGTTATCTTTTTACTGGTAAAATGAATTGTTGTAGCAATCTCATTGAGTGTTATGCGGTGTTATCTTTTTCGGTTGACGTCTGTTAAAGTTTTTGTTTTTATTAATGTTAGTAGAATTATTTTTTCGAGGAAGTCAACTGAATTTTTTTTTAATGATATTTATAGTTTTTTTTTTCAATATTCATATATATATATATATATATATATGATTTTTTTTACATTAAATAATAATTTTTTATATTTAATATTTTTATATTATTTAATACAATTTTATACCGTTATACATCTTATATCGATTAGATAAAATTAAATTAATATATAAAAGTGGGTGTAAATTTTATTTTATTAAACTGATTTTATGATGATGAGTTAAATTTAAAATCTACCTCTATTATAATATTAAACTTTATATTAATAAGTTTATTAACTCTATTACATCACATATTATTATTGTTAGACCAATATTACTGAATATTAATATACATATTAAAGATCTTATATTTATTAAAATGTTCTAGTGTCACTTGGTTCATTAGTGTGACTTGGTTCATTGCTGAACGTTAATGCACACCCTACTGGTTCGAATAAAAAAACAAAAAAGAAAATTCTATCAATTATAATTTGGTTAAGAATAAGTTTTTTTTATATAAGAACTTTTTTTTTCTTTTAATATTTAGTTGTATGAGAACTTTAAAGTGCATACATAAAGTGCATACATGTAATGTTTTTACCATTTAAAGTAAATTTTTATTAGTTTAGATCTTAATTATGTAATTGATTTGTAAATATGATATTCGAGAAAAAGTTAAATATTTCTACTCAACCCTTCAATGTAGAAGGAGTTAGAATTATTATTTTAGGTAAAAAGAAATAATTGATTTAAATTCTATTACGAAGCTTCATGTTAAATAATGAAGTAATGTGGTAAAAGAATGAATTTAAATAAGATTATTAATTGTTTGAATATATAGAATGAAGTAATTCTAAAATGTTGAAATTATGAAATTGAGATGAAAAATATAGTTTTGATTTGAGTTTTTAGAACTTGAATAATATGTTAAAAATGTTGAATGTAATTTTTAATTGAGAAATAAAAAAATTTATAAAAATAATATATCAATATTTGAGTTAAGAGATATATGATAATGAGAATGTGATTTGTAAACTATGAATTTAGTTTCATTTTAAACTTAGATTCACATTTACACTATTGAGTTATGAGTTAAGATTCTCTAGTTAAAATATATGTTTATATTTTTTAAATTTATGCTATGATAGATAGTACAAGATGTGAAAGAATTAAACCAAATTAGTATAGAGCTATTAATAAGCAAAGTAAAAAATTAAATGAACAATCTTTAAAATTATAATAGTTTATATTAGTTTGCATACTCTATAACATTGCACCTATCGAAAAAATTGTCAATAAAATGTTGTCCTATCACATTTGTGTAGTGATAAAACCTCTTTAGTAATATATAATAAAAAATAAAAGATAATGGTTAGACAGGTAATTTCTAGAAATCATGATGTTAATTATTAAAATAAAGTTTTAATAAGATATTTTTTAATATATATTATAGATATTATTTTCTTAAACTAGATCATTATTATTTTTTCAATAGTTGATGTTATTGTTAAAAAAAATATTTTATCATTAATATCATCAGAGTTAAAATATGAAGGTACTTTAAAATTTGTTGTCTATAGAAAAATAATCACGCCAATATTTTTTTTTCCTTTTTTTTATTTCTCTTAAAGGTCAGATTAAATTTTAAATATTACCATAAACAAAATTTTAATTTGAACAATCATTAATGAAAATTTAAATTTATAACAAAAGTTAATTTAATAATATTTAAATATTAATAAATGTTTAATATGTATATTTAATTCTATTTATTGCATTTATTTAAAATATTAATAACTTTCATTTTTATTTGTAATGGTAATATACATTTATTCATCATATAAAAGAAATTAATGTTAATGATAAGTTTCTTTAAAAGTTATGGAAAACAACAGTTAACAAATAAAATTTCGAAGATGTTTATATTATTAAAATATAAGAAAATATGAAATAAATATATTCTATTATATAATTGAATATATAAAAAGTTAAAAAGAAATAAAATCCAGGAGGTTGAAGTGCTTCTTCCAGTATTTCTCAAACATCAAATTTATATATTTTTAAAATCTTAATACTTATTTTAAAATAATATTTGTTCAATCAAAGTTAATTAATTACTCTCTTTAATTTTTGATTTAATTTATTTAATATATTAATAAATATTTAAAAATTAATAATTTTTATTTTAATATGTATATTTTAAAAACTAAATATAAATATAAAAAAATAATTAAAATGAACTCATGGATTGACACAGATTTAAATTGTAGTACTTTAATTATAATAACTATTAATAACAAAATATATTTAATAATTGTCTTTAACTACTTTTGTTTTTCTTTATATATTTGGTTTCTTTAATTGTTTATCCATTTCAATTTATTTTTATAATTTAATTTTAGAAATATAATTATATATTAAAATTATTCATTATAAATTTATTTAGAATATAATATTTAATTAAAAAATTTAAATATATTTGTAATCTCTATAAAATTAGTGATTTTAAATTTAGTCTCTATAAATTTGTTTCTTTTTATTTTGTATTATTGTAAAATTTAAAATGTTTTTTTTAGTGCTGGAAAATTAATTTTTATAAAATATTTATTTATTTTTATTCTTAAAAATTTTTAAATTATCATTTTTAATATTTATTTTAAAATAAATAAAATTTATTTTACATATTTTAAGAAATTTTGAGATGTCATAGAATTGGAATTATCAACTTTTTTTTTTAACATGTTAACTATTAATAATACTTTTCAATTTTAGAGAAAAAGTTTGTAGGGACGAAAATAAAAAACTTAGTTATTTTGTAAAGTAAAAAATATATTTAAATTTAATTTAAATATTTTAATAAAATTACAATTATATAAAATTAAATATTATTTTATGAATCAACAAGGTAAAATACTAATTGTTTTCTACTAAATATAAGAGTGCAGAAGTGGTTACATTGTACATCACCCTAAACTTGGTAGAGTAAATGTGTTTTCACTTTTGTTCTGTGTGGCTCCATTTTTCTGTTTATTATTCCTTGAGAATTCTGAAGAATTGAGCAAGTTTTGCTCTTGACTGCTAGTGCTGTGGTGGGCTTTGTTCAAAATTTCAGAATCATAATGGAAAACTCAGACCACGAAGAACCCGAGAAGAAGAGGCCTCATCTCACCTCTGTTTCTTCTCGCACGTCTCGAAACTCCATTAACTCTCCTACAGCCAACAAAATCGTAATCCCCCTTTTTACTCTCTCTACAGGGTTTTGTAGTGTATCCGTGTGTTCATATATTCTCTGCTTTCATCACTTTCATTGTACTCTTGTGTTCTGTTGATGATCTGATTTTTGTAGCATTTGCTTTGAATTGGGCGTTTAATTGTATTGTTTGAGCTGCTTGGTATTGTAGGCACAAATTGAATTGCCTCTTTGAATCTGGGGGAATGCAATTTTGGATAAAGTTTTGATTTTTTTTTTACAAGGGCTAGCAGTTTGATTGTGTTTAGTGCCAACTTACTAAACTCCATTATCGAAACTTAGCTTCTTAAGATAATTATTAGTGATATTTGTTTTTACTAGTTATAGAAAAAGTATATGATACACTCCTCTAACAAAAAAAAAAGAAAAGTAGTGAGAATCGAAATATCTATAGTAAGTTTCAATCTAATCTGGAGATAGTTGAGAATTCTAATTTATGAATAGATTATTCTAAAAATTAAATAAAACCTGCAAAATTGGCGTAATTACTAAGGGGGGCGTAGCTCACTTCATTGAGCAGTGTGTGTGGGGTGTCAAGAGTCCCGAGTAGCAAGGGTGGTTTTGATGTCTTGTGATTTTTGACATTATATTGTTTCTGAACAAGATGTTTTCATGTCATTGAGAGTCATTAATTTAAAATAAAGGTGTATATCTTAGAATGAAAATGTAGTCAGGCAAGGGTTTTTATGAGCTTTGAGGTGCTTGACTAGATCTTTTACATAAAATGTTTGGTGTCTTGTTTATCATACAACTGTTCTTCCTGTGTAGCATCAAGAGTTCTTTTTCAATGTTAGTTGTTTATTAGTTTTACTTGTGTAACGGGGAATGGTATGCTTCCTCTAGGCTGATGCAGGAGTCTTACAGTTCCAGAATCAGCAGCTTGTTCAACAGATAGACATCCAAAAACATGCTTTGCATGATCTTGAAGAAAAAATTAGAGAATTAAAAGGAAAGCAAAGTTCTTATGATGACTTGTTAATTGCATTGAACCAACACTGGATTCAGGTTATTCTTTGTCATTTGCTCTGGTTTCTCTCACCCTCTGTAGGGTTTAGTATTTTTCTCTCTTGAAAGTAGCACTACCATATATATAGTGTATGCTCTGGTTGCCCCTTGGGATGTCATTGGGTGGGAGGCAATACACTTTTTGTCCTATTCTTGTAGGATAATATGCTAGCTGGCTTAATTTTCTTATATGTCTTTCTAGTTGGTTGACGATATGATTCTTCTTGCAATACAAGCTGGGAGAGGCAAAGGCAAAGACACATTGCAATATTTGACTGACATAGATGATCCTCAAGGTATACACACCCACAAGTAGTTTTTTCTTACAGTGTAAAGGTAATTCAAGAGGCTGACTTGACTTAATCTCTAGGTTCACTTCCTTTGTGTCCGGCTGAGGATATATTTCTATGTAGATTAATCCAGAAAGATTCTATTAAAGGAATCAGTGATGATGAGATCACTAGTTCTGTTGAGGAGGCCCTTGCTTTGCGTCAATCATCTACAAGGGAGTTGTTGAAACTCCTGAAAGATATTATCGATGATCAGATGGAAAGATCAGGCAGTATAGCTCACATTTTACATGGAGAGTTATCTTCAGAAGGTAAAAAATATGATAAACTATCCAGTTGTTGAAGCATATAGCATTTGTTTAGTATTGATGTTTTCTTTTATATCATATCAGTGTTGTAGAATAGTTAGAGGAAATTTATATGAATGATCTGTTGTCAATCATTGTGGTTTGCAGATGCCATAACTCTAATGACTAAGATTGATGATATGATGAAAGAGGAGGCAAATAATTTACAAGAAGTAATTGATACTCTCCAGGCAAAGCATAAAGAGTATACTGTTGGTATTCAAAATTCTATCAATGAGTGCTTACAAGATCAGTCTGACATTAAACACCTTGCAGGTTTGTGAAATGTTTCTTTTTCTTTTTTTAACTAATTAAGTTATTATGAAGTTTAGAATTAAAGAAATGTGAAATTTAATGATCTTGAATATCATATGTGATGGTTTAAATGGTTCGCACCATGGTTTAATAAAAGAAGATTTCCATGTATTTAATGATATATTTTTTTTCTGTTGAAGTCGTAATATTATATCTTGTATGAATAAATTTCCAATTTGATCCCCAAATTTGTATCATTACTGAACTTATGTCATAATCTTTCTAGAAACAAATTGAATGTTTTGAAAAAAATTTGAGGACCAAAAATGGGGCCTATTCTAAACATTTTGGAGCATCTCTTACTGCAAAATTGTTCATTGAATATCTTTCACACATTATTCTTCTGTTAGTGCTTTGATGATTGATTAGCTTGTTATTTGAAAATAATTTTCATTTTGCAAGTCTTCTTTTGTAGGTGAATGTGATTAAAAGGTAAAGCTAAAGTTAAATTAGGAAACTATAGATCAGAGTAAATGCATAGTACTTTGAGGATAGTCATCAATCAAGCCATGTAGTCTGGAATGAGCTGATGTTGTTTTACCTCATTGAAAATTGAAAAAAATTTGTTAGTGTGGAATGAAACATTTTAAGAAATTATATGATTTATAATTGGATTTTTTTGTTTGGAAATTAAAAAATTGAAATTTCTATTTATGGAAACTTATAAAATGGGAATTGATTTGATTTTGAAATCCTTTTGATTTTAGATTTATATAAATCATCCACTCAATTTGGTTGATTTTGGTGGAGGAGTGTTAGATGTACTTAGCCTTAGCCCTACTAGCAGATATATTTCCAGGATTTGAACCTGTGATTGATCACAAGGCAGCAGCAACCTTCCCATTGTCCCAAGGCTCGCCTGAAAGCTTTTGTAAAATTCAAATAAAACTTAGAAGTAATAACAGCCTCAGTAGAGCATTATGGTTCTTTTGTCATGTGCTGAGTATGGAGAGAATTGTTATTATGCAGCTTCAAAATTCATTGGCTTAGGAAAATTATAAAGAAGAGTTAAGTTACAGTGATTATAATTGGTCTGGTTAGCATTTAATTAGGAATAAATATGACTGGAATTAATGTCCTTAAATTTATGCAGAGATTTTTTGTATAATTTTGGAAATGATAGACACAGAACTGTGATTGCTTTTATTTTTTGGCTGATTGTTTTTCATAATTGGACTTCTTGAGTATCTTCTTGCCATATGTAAAGGTGAGCTTGATGAGATAGTGGCTGAACTTGAAGAGAGTAGAAGAAAACTAGTCAATCTGGAAATGCAAAAGGATGCGGCGATAGGGATGAATTCTCCCAATGCAGATGCAGTGAATGGAAATCTGTCTCCTGAAAACATTGCAGACAGGACCATGGGTTTGCGTGAGTTGAAGGATTCAATTGAGGAAGCAAAGGTTTTTGTCATGTGATATTCTTTTCTTCTGTATCTGTAATTCCTTTGTTTCGTCCTCTATCTAATGAAGATATATGATTGCTTAATGTCATAGATAGTGGATGCTGATCGTCTCTCTGAGCTCCAAGATGCACAAGAAGACAATCATACCTTGACAAAGCAATTCCAAGATCTTCAGGTTTGTAAGTTTGGATTATCTTCTATGATCATATTTTCTTGAATTGTTGAGAAGCATTCATTATAGAGTTCCATATAAAAGTTTAATTTCATCTATGTTTATTTCCAGAATGAACTGAAAGATGATAAGTATGTACGCTGTTCCCGAATATACTCTTTAGCTAATGATCAACTTCAACATTGGACATCTGAATTGGCCCGATATAAAACATTGGTAGAATCTCTGCAGGTTAACAGTGATTTCCTTTTTCCCCTTTAGTTGTGTAACAGTTTGGTTTTAATTTCATATTTGTTATTTCCTCTATCACAATTTTTTTAAAATGTTATTTTAGGCTGGCAGTGTTCATATTGCAAAATGGGAGAATGAACTAAATTTGAAATTGGAGTCTGCTGATGCTGCAAGGCAGGTCCTTGACAATTCTGACCATAGAATTGATGAACTAGAGCTCCAGTTACAGAAGTGTATTATTGAAAAGAATGATCTTGAAACTAAAATGGAAGAAGCTAAACAGGATACTGGTCAGCATGTAACTTGTTTTGTGTTAGACTTGTGCTGGATGTGATTTGATCTCAGTTTCTTACAATATTATTATACATATTTCAGGGAGAAAAGATATCAAATCTGAGTTTCGTGTTATGGCTTCAGCTTTGTCTAAAGAAATGGGGATGATGGAAGCTCAATTAAAGCGATGGAAAGAGGCAGCTCATGAGGCTGTATCATTACGTGAGAAAGCCCATTCACTAAGAGAAGTGTTGAGCATGAAGGTTTTTGTCACAAACTGATCCAATATAATTTGCTTTTCATTTTCTTTCCCACCTACTTTGTGATAAGTATTCCAAGAAATTTATCTAGTTAGATAGAATCTGCAATGTTCTCTACATTGTCACTTTTACAAGGAATTGGGGTTCCACATATATCATTTGTCAAGAAATGATTCACTCAAATGCTAAGTGTTGTTTTGAAATATATCTCTAGCATACCCGACAAGTGAAAGGCATTTGACTTTGTGGGCAATGTAAAGTGACATTATTGAATCCAATAAATATATGCTACACAATGTAAAATGACATTGTTGAATCCAATAAATATATGCTGCGAAGTTGTTAATAGACATTGAATTCCAAGTGTCCATTTCTTTGTTTTATGAAACTGACATAGTTCTGTATGCATGTTAAATTATAGAAAGTCAATGAGAAACTTCCAATTTGATGCAATTTAACAAAAACATTCCACTGCCACTGTAATAAATCATGGTTATTGGATAAAACACTATGGCTAGCATATGATAATTTGTGGTTATTAATCAAAATGGAAATATTTTTATTGACTAACACTATCTTGAATTTAATGACAAAAAATGATGTTGGTTGGAAAATGCAGCAAGATTATATGGGCCAAAGTTTTTGCCATTGAACACTGGTAGTGTATAGAATAGTTTAGAATTGTAATCAGTTTAGTATCTGTTTACTGTAGTCAGTTATGCTGAGCTGTTAGGTAGGTATACTGAGCTGTAGTCTGGTCAGCATAGCTTGCAGAGCAAGTTACTTATTATATTTAAATACCTGTACTTTGAGTTTACATAAATCTCTCTTTTTTGGCTTAGGTCTACTTTTTTCAAATACGAAAAGTTAGTTAGAAACAGTATCTGTTGTAACTTAACTGTAGTCAGTTATGCTGATCTGCCAGTTGATTATGCTGAGCTGTAAACTAGTCAGCATAGTTTGCATAGCTAGTTACTGATTCTATATATATAGGTACTGTACTTTCAGCATTAAGGTTGACTAATTACTTTGTCGTGATGCAGACAAGCGAACTTAAGAGCCTTGCTAACAAAAGTGCTGAACAGGTTTTGGAAATCAGGTCTTTAAAAACGTTGGTAAGTCTGCCTTGTCTTTAACTTTGTGTCTCTTCTTGATCAATAGGTATTTTCTTCTTTAATGGTTTTGTTTTATAGCAGTGACACTTCTCAATTTTCTTGTTTGGGTTTATGTTGATTGATGCCAATTATCTATGTCTGTTACTGAATCAGATATAATTGCTTCGTTGTCTTTGACTTGTATCTTGCATGTACATTGGGATCTCTTCTTTCCAAGATTCTTTAGCATTATTTGATTGTGATTTTAGAGGGATTCCTGATTGTCTAAACTAATTTTCAAATAATTGATTAAGATATTTTGGTGCAGACTGAAAAGTTAAAGAAGGAGAATCAGGAATTGGAATTTGTTTTGGATATGTATGGCCAGGAGAATTATGAGAAAAGGTATGTTGATTTGAATTATTAAAATGGTGGAGTTTCATATTGTTAATTTTATGAATTGCTACACATCATATATTGGTGATTTTTTTGCACATATTGTTGGAAATAATTTTAGTTAATGCAATTAGGAACTAGTATGTTCCCGTATGGTAACAAAATGCGATTAGTGTTCGTGGATATTAGTGTCTGATGAGTTCCATTCAATACCATCCTATGAACTAAGTCTCCAATTGTTTGATGCCAAGTTATGTCATGATTGAGTGCAGAAAGACTACCAATGCACTCTTTTGTGGTGGTTCATTGAATCTTCCTTGTTAGTTCATTATCTATCACTACATGCTATGATATTTGGAAGAAGGCTCAAAGTGTCTAATCTAATGATATCTAGCAACTCCATGATATTATTTTTAATTTAGCCACTGACTAGAATCCCAAACTAGTTCCCATACTTCCAATGTGGGACTCAGGTCCATACCTTGCAATTGGATCCTGACATAGTGGATCCCAAATAAGCTCAGAATCTTCTGTGTGTATCTATTTATATATTCATTATTGAAGTATCCTTTCTATAGTTTAATCAATCAGAATATATGTATTATCCCAAATAATTCCGTAATTTTCCGTGTCACAAGTGTTTCCATTCACGACTTGTTCAGTTTAGTGTTAAACTTAACGTAAGGTAAACATTTAGTTCTTATTGGTATTGGACTGGAGAATTTATTTTGCATTTCTATCTTATCTATACTTGGATGATTCCATCTTGATTTGCTGTAAAATTTGGATTTCAGTTATTCAGAAATTAAAGAATCTGAAAGTAAAGCTCACTCTCAAGCTGAAATACTGAAAAATGCTTTAGATGAGCATAGCCTAGAGTTGAGAGTAAAAGCTGCCAATGAAGCTGAAGCTGCTTGTGAACAAAGGCTTGCTGCCGCTGAAGATGAAATAGAGGACTTGAGGGCCAAGCTGGATGCATCTGAGAGGTTGGTGTTTAGGCATACTTCTACATTTATTATGGTTTTACTTCATCAACAAACTTGTGCAGTGTCTATCATTTTTTCTTCCCTTACAAACCCATATTTGGGCTTGTTTATTTTGGGAGAGAAGTTTCTGGTGGTGAAGAGTGGGGAAGGCAGACCGGCTAAAGTATATATAGTCAAAGGACTTTCTATTGGCCAATATACTATGATGCATTACATTCATAGCTTCATACCCTGGGAGGTTGTGTTAGGCTATTTACATGAGCCCCATTTTAGTTTTTATCAGAGTGAATTTAAAGCACGAAATTCTGAATTTAAACAATGTTTATTGTTTATTTTGTTGCTACCATTGGTTTATCTGAGGTATTTGTGAAAAATTATGGTTACGTCATGTTATTTGGCAAAAGGCCAGAATCCTAGTAACACTTTAGCGTTCTAAAATGAGAAAAATATTATAAATGTAGGATTCGAGGAGGATGGAAATGTGTTAATGACTAAAGGTTTAATTGAGCTAAGTATTAACATGTATTTAAGGCAGAATAAATAATTAAAATTAACTTTTGGAGAAACAACTCTATATTTTGGTCCTTCAATTTTTATTTCAAGTCCCTATAATTTGAACAAATTTATTTTAGTTGTTCAAAATAAATACTTTGAAAGGAAAACAAACATGTGGCTGGGGTGATGATAGGAATGCCAAATCAAAGAGTTGTCAACTGACTTGTAATTGCTAGTTATATAATATAAATTGCTAAAAGCCTGTGAAATTTCTGGGGGAAAATAATCAAACTTTGTGCACATCATTAGTCAATTATTCCAAAAATTTAATTGCACGGACAGTATACAGGCCCTTCTTACCTTGGGATGAAATTTAATTTTGATTTTAATAAAGTGGGGACTGCTGTGATTGAACTCTAGTAGGCCACTTTGTCAGAGAGGTTCTGATACCATGTCATTAACCAATTAACTTATAAGCTCAAGTTGTTAAGTAAAGATACAACATTGCTTTCATATTTATTTATTTTTTTAAATGAAAGGCTAACATATTAGGCATCATTATGGAAAAATGGCATCCCAACAAGGTTTGCATCGCATGATCCATTGCTTTTGATATTTTAACATGTACAGTTTTAATGAAAATCAGAAATCGATTTTGAAACATGTCTAACTCAAGAATGTCTTGACAGAGTTCTATTTATTTGTTTTTATCTGTTATTTGATACTGTGATTTTGATACACTCGTTTCTATTGCTTTATCAGATAGAAGTAAAATGTTCTCTTTTTTAGCATTTTCATTTTTTTATATTGTCTGTTTTCATATGACTGGAATAAATGTTTACAAACTGGCTTGTCTATTAATATGTTGATACATGTCATTTCCATGTTTTATCTGTCCGTGTTCAGGGGTATTTTGGAGCTGACTGAGGCTATTAAAGTTAAAGATGCTGAGGCAGAGGCATATATATCTGAAATTGAGGTTTGCTATCTGACTTTCTCTTCCCCTTCATACTAGATGAACAAAAATAAGCGTGGACAGGTTTACTCTAACTTTCATTTCTTGTGATATAATTCTTTGATTGCTGTCGTGAAGACTATTGGTCAAGCATATGAAGATATGCAGACACAGAACCAAAATCTGTTGGACCAGGTGATCGAGAGGGATGACTATAATATTAAGGTATATCTTATTTTTATCTTCAAACATTATCTCACTATGATCTTCACCATTTTCTCATGAACTACAATAACGCTTAGGTTATTTTCCTGGCTTTTGCTATTCTGGTTGATGAAATATATATGCTTCAACTTTGTAGCTAATATATTAACTTTTGCTAATATAATATAGAAATAGATGTCAATATTTTGAAGAGCTGAGTATGTATGAATGCTCCTCAAAAAATTAATGTATCTGGTTAATTTATAGAAAAATCATTTTAGAAGTGTCAGACTACTAAAGAGGATTTTATAGATATGGTGAATCTTACAAGATGGAATCATTAGGAAGGGTTTTGGAGAATTTGTGGGCACTATATCCTAGAATCAACTATGAATCAACCTAGAAATTTGGGATGACCGATTTTCTAAAAATTCCTAGACAAATCAATTTTACACATCTATATGAATTGATTTTGGCAGGACAGAAATCTCACCAAACAGGAACTTTATATGCACAGAAAGTTGTGCCATTTACTAAATTCTAGTGATATTTGCTAAAATAATTCGATTAGTGAGATCGTGTTTTTATAATATTCGATTTTAATGCAGCTTGTATCAGACAGCGTGAAGGCAAAACAGGCGTACAACACTTTACTGTCCCAGAAGCAGGCCTTAGCTAAGCAACTTCAACAACTTAATACTTCAATAGAAAATTCAAAGGCGAGGATTGCACACAATGAAGAGCAGGTCCAACTTCCCCCGCTGCCTGACTCCTCCCCCTTCACTGGCCCCTTTATTTTCTAATATTTGGAAATTTCTCTGAACAAATTTCCTCCAGCAGCAGCTGCTTACTGTTTGTAAACAATATTTTGAATCCTGCAGACGAAAGTCATTCTATCTGAAGCCATTAAGTGTAATCAAGAAGAAAAACACCTTGCAGTCACCCTGGAATTTGCGAAGTGGGAATTGGCTGATGCCGAGAAGGAACTGAAGCTGCTCAAGTCTTCTGTGTCCTCTTCTGAGAAAGAGTACGATCAAATTCAGAAAGACACAGAAGCTATTGAAATGGAATTGGAGAGTGAAAGGTATTTTTTCTTTTCAAGGAGGTTGATTATAGATCAAGACTGGATCAGGGATAGATTTTCAAAAAAAAAAGTTCTTACATTGCCATAACAGATACAATTTTAATTCTAGTAATGATCCTAGAGACTTAAAATCCCAAGTTTTATGAAATTGATGGATTAGTAAGGTTGGTTAGGGGCTGAATAAACAATGCATCGCAATAGTAGTCTTGGAACTTAAGAATCTTGGTATATGTCGTGCAGGAGTTCTAGGAAGAAGCTTGAGGAAGAATTGAAGGAATTGAACAGCCAAATTGCTGAGCTGACTTCTGAAACTGGAGAAACAACAATACAAAAACTCGAAAAAGAAATAAGGATATGCAAAAACATGATCAAGTGTACTGTCTGCACTGATCGTCCTAAGGAGGTAACAACATGCCAACTTATCCAATTACATACACTTTTTGCTTTCATTGTAGTTAAATTGACTGGTATCAAAGAAGTATCATGATTGTTTTGAAATGGAGATAATAACAAGCTGCTTTGACATCTTTTCTTGGACTTGCAACTGCATATAATATATGTAGTATCTAATTAGAATTTATTGCCACAGCAACAAGTAAAAGTTTGATGTGTATATTTGGCAGGTTGTGATTGTCAAATGCTATCATTTGTTCTGCAATCCATGCATTCAGAGAAATCTAGAGCTTCGGCATCGCAAATGTCCTGCATGTGGAACAGCATTTGGACAGAGTGATGTTCGTTTTGTAAAGATATGAGACAGATGTTAATATAACTTATAGATAGGGGTTGATTTTAATGTTTTGGTTCCTTGGTCACTACTGTTTGTAACCCCTGATCATAGGTTCAAACAAGCATTCTTACCTCATATGAGGAATGAATATATGCATTGGAGAAATCAGTGTTGGTTGCGCTTGATTGTGTATCATATACTCCCTCCTTCCACACTTTGCGTCTTCACTAACACGAGTCAACATGAGTGCACTTATTCACCCAGGTAACTTTTCAAGTTTCAACATTCATTTAAATTTATTAGATTTTAAACCCAATATTTCTTTAAAGAAAAATTACTTGATTGTCAGTCTGACTATAGAGACGTTGATGAGCTTTACTGTTACTACTTCAAGTATTTTTCAGAACCACTTTTTACAGAACAAAGCCCTTTTTTCTTTATTTAGAAGGAAGAACTGTTTACTTATTTCAATACAATGTAACTTTTATTTTAATATTTATAATACAATTTTAAGTGAATACATCTCCTAATTTTTTTAATCCTTTAAACTCTTTACACATATGCTTTAGACTTTCTACACGTTGATTCAAGCATCTATGATAAGCTGTCTTAAGAATTTTTTCAGTATCATTTTATTATTAAAATTGATCCTAAGTTGTTTGATGAAGTAGAAGTTTTAAAGTTCACGAAATTAGTTTTTCAAAAATAAATTAATGACATGATTGTTTTAATATCACTCTTGGATTTTTAAATATTAATCTAGTGTAAGAGAATAACAAACTAAATTAGTATCCGTTTGTACAAGTTTCTTCATTGATTTTTTACAAGAGAAATAAAAAAAATAATGAAATAACATTTTTCATAAACTAAAATTAATTTATATAAATTTGTAAAAATTTCTCCATATATATTTTTTATATAAATTTTTATTTTTTAAATTTATATGTAAAAAAAAAATAACTTTCTAGAAAGAAAAAATAAATTAATATATGATTTTAAAGCCACCAGAAAAAAGATCATAAATTAGAATTAAAAATTAGAAATCGGGTAAAGAAGAATATTCCATCAAATAAATTCAAAACAATTATATAAGATGATAGTGAAAAAAATAGTAATGGGATAAAGAAAAAATAAAAGCCAAAATTGAGATGAAGCAATAGTTAAATTTTTAATATATATATATTTAAATTATTAATCATCAATCTGTCATTAAATATCAAATTTAAGTATAAAAAATATTAAAATTATAATTATATAAATTTAATATTTTTATTAACTTTATAATGATAAATAATAATAAAAACTTATTATGATATAGTTCTTCATATTTTTTTAAAAAATATTTTTTTTATGAAAAAATTAATCACATAAAAATATATTCTTATTTTGTGAGAGGGAATGTATTTTTGAAAAGATTACTAATGATTTTATTAATTTTAGTAGGAATGATAATGTAGGTTGGTTGGTTATGTGTTTATCCCTGAAAAATGGGATATGGAGGACTATCCCATATTAGACTTATGAGCTATAATCAATAATGTATTTTTTTTTATCTATTTTACTTTTTAAATTAATATTTTGATTACAAATTATAAGTCAAATTAAAAATTATTATATTAACTTAGAAAATCTTAAACTTTAAAACTACATATAATATATTTAAATAACAAAAATCTAACCGAATAAACAAATTAATTATGTATAGAAGAAAAAAAATTGACAAAAACATTAATTAGGTCATACATATATAAATTATGTATGTTTAGCTTGCGGATTTAACCTACATGACTACTTCCACATTGTCACCCTTAAATTTTAATAACTAATTAATAAATATATTTACAAAATTTCTCAAAAAGTTCTTATATTAATTATATTTATAATAAACATAACATACATTTTATATATATATATATATATATATTTTCTAATGTAAATAAATATTGAATATATAATTTAATTAGATTGAATATAAAATATATTTAAAAGATATATAATGATTTTATTTTATTTTATTTATCATCAATAGATATAATTATAAATATAATTTTATGCATTATATAATTTCTATAATTAAATGTTAAATTTAAGTATAAAATAAAAAATAAGTTTAATAAAATTACAATATCATAAACATATATTTGATTTCCTCTTTAACATTTTGGGCCAAAGCCCAAGATATTGAATGAAGTATTTGGAGGTTTCATTAAAAAAAAGAAAGAAGAATATTATTAATAATTTGAGGAAGATGAAGTAAACGGTTTTTTCCCTGGCAGTGGCATTTTGCGTTGGAAGAAGGCTTCTTGTGTTCAGCATCGTATATGCAGCGATTAAGGAATTCAGTGTTTTCGGCGCCCAACCTTAAGAAAAAGTATCTCAATTCACGGGCTGCCATTCAAGACACTTTTTTTTCCACCAAGGTTTTCTCTTTCTCGCTCTCTCTCTCTCTCTCTCTCTCTCTCTCTCTCTCTCTCTCTCTCTCTCGGTCCCTCTTCTCATCTCATCTCATCTCATATGTTTGTGTGTTCTAGGATACGTTTGAGAGACATCGCGTGGTGTTCACTGTTGGAACTTCCATTGCTTCCGTTGCCACTGCATGGTTTGGTCTGTCTTTTCTCTCTTTTCTTTTCTTTTCTTCTCTTCTTTGACAATTAACAACACTCACTTTTTTCTTTTTAACAATTTTTTAGGTTACACCTTGCGCCATTTACATGACACGAAAGTCGATCAAAGACTTCAATCCATTGAAAATGCTGTATGTATATACATCTCTTTGCTTCTATCACTGTTTTTCCTTTCTCTTGCTTCATCTTTATATGATTCTGTCAGATGAAAACCAATTCCAATCTCCAACATACCGAAATCAAAGACATAGTCGCAGGTTCCGGAGGTTGTAGCATTCCTGCTTGTGTTGCCACTGCTGGAACCTCCTTGGTTATCGGGTTTGTTCACTCTCTCCTACACTCACAAACAACATGCTCTTTATCATTTCCACTCCATCAATCTTTCATCATTGTTATCAATTTGCCATTATTTCATTAGTGCAACCATTGTGGAACACAAATAGAATTATAAATACTGGGGGTTGAGAAGTTTGTATAGTTAGTTCACCAAAAATGATAGATTGAAGCATGCCATGGTGTTTTATTATTTATGACGAGATTGACGGAAATTAAAATCACATATTTTTAAAAGTTGGAATACTGAATTGATCAATGTAAAAGTACAAGGATCAAAACAATTTTCAAGAAAAATATGGGGACTAAAAACACACTTAACCCGTAAAAAGTCCCACCCTTTCAGTCTTGACACTTGATCTCTTATTCAGATCGTTGTGAATCTTCTTGTCCCGCAGTTTGCGTGGATTAAATTAGGTGGCTTGATACTTAAGGTTGATCAGTACTTAAATTAGGTGGTTCAATATTCCAACTAGCAATACCTTTGGGGTTTTGACAAGTTTTACATTGACTGTCAAAAGTGAATACAACTCTCCTTTTTTAGCTGCGCTTGGGATTGGCTATTCTATAAGACTACGCAGAGTTAGTTTTCTAACTAGCACCTGAGAAAAAAAAAATTGCAGAAAGGAAAAAGAGAGATAAAACAAAATTTGAAGGAAAGTTGGAACCTGGTAAAATTATAATGTAAAACTTTGCATCTTAGTAAACTAAATTTTTTATTTTGTAAGTTATTGAATTTACTATTCTGATTCTGGCATAATAAATAATTCTGCTGCTCAAAACCCTTATATTGTTTGGGTTCTTCACACCTACAATTAAATCTATGGCCCCACCATCAGCAAGTTTACTTTACATACCATTTTGCCGCCCTTGTCTACAAACATCCTACCAATGTATGTATTTTGAGATTTTTCTTCGATTTCTGTTTTATGTACTGGGGAAACATGGGACAAGACATTGATTTGTGCTTAGAGATAGAGGCACTGTGAGCAAAGTAAATACACTGAGGAGGAATGTGGATGACAAAACTAAAAGGTTACATGAATGATTTCATGCATTACATTTTAACTCCATATACTAACATTTCCCTACACATGAATTTGATTCTTCTTAGCTTCAAGATCTCAAGCTTCTAAAATATTAGGATGACAAAAGTAATCAGGTGTGGTTTTTGCAAATGGGGAGGTGTCAATCTCAAACTCTCACATTCCATTTCTTATCCCTGGGTTTTGATTTCTTAAACTTGGATAATTCCTCAATAGGTTTGCTTCTGAATTTGGAATATAGTATGATGTCAAGTTTATTCTAGTACATCTTGGGTTGGTGTACATGTTTGATGTGAACAAAGATGCCTCAGTTAAAATCACTTAAAAAATGTTTTAATCAGTAAAAGGGAATATTGCCATGTTATATGACATCTGTTAGCCTCTGTTTAATCATGCTGACAAGATCTTAGAGGTATGAATATTGAATTTCACCTGTTGATTGATTGTATGTTTTGGTGTGCATGTTTGACGCGAACAAGTTTCCTCTCTTAATGTGTTGTTGCTTGCTTCATAAGCCATGCATATGACTTTTGTTTTCTTTTGATATCTTGCAATCAATGGATTTAAACATTTTAATTTCCTTTTAGATTTAAGTTCTCACTTTAGCTAATATACAGGTATGCCTTAGGATGGAGAGGTGGAAGCTGGTATACTACTAAGAAGTTCAGAAAGGAGCAAATGAAAATGCTAGGACAGATTGCACCTAGAAGATGGCAATTGCTTGGGAAGATAAAACCTAAAGGGTTGCAATTCAAATTCCTTAGAAGGAACCTTACAAGATCCAAAGTGACTGATACTGCAATGCAAACATCTGAATTAGGTGTAAAGGATGCAGCTACCACACATATTACTGGAAAATCCAATTAGTATACTACTATAAAATAGTTCTTTAAGCAACAATATTGATAAAGATGGGTGCAGATACTGGATTAGGCATACAATTAGATAAACAGAGTAGCAACGTGATTATAACCAATTATCATCAAAATTTTCACTGATATTTTATTTTGGCCTGCAGCTGCTCGCCCTTAACTTCATAAATTCTTGATCCTTTATGTGAGGAGTGCTTTAGAAACTTGTGTTCTATTTTGATTGATAAATTTATAATGGAGGAAATGCACATTCTTTAGCTTCATAACTCTCTTTAATTGATTTCAATTCAATTTAAACATGTCTGAATATTAAGTTTGTGTTGCGTGGGGAAATGAACAAGTTCTTAATAGTGTAATTTCAGTAACAAAATTTTCCACTAAGATAGTAACTTCTGTTAATTTAAGAAGAGTGATAGTAACATATTCATATTTCTTTTAATATTTAGCTGAATTTATGAAAATTCCACAAGTTTGGCAATGGATTCACTGGATGAGATAAGAGTTATAAATATTTAGTGAGAATGGAGGAAGGGTTGGTCCTGGTCATAAAAGTAAAATATGCTCTGTTGAGTACCCTATTTTCTGTTAATTGAAATTAATAAGACATTTTATGGATATCTTATTTAATTATTCACTTTTATAATTCTATAATTTTTTTATAAATTTTATCTAAATGAATAGAAAGTATTTTAGCATATCTCTTTTTTAGTTGTTCTTCATTGATGATTATAGTATAAAAAAAAAAATTATTATAATAATCTAATGGTTAGACTTCGATATTGTTGTTTGTAAACTTATGTAATTAATTTTAGGTGTTTTATTAGTGGTAAAGTAATGGTTGGACATTATAAAAAAAGTAATGTATCATTCAAAAGGAAATTTTTTGACAAAATGAAAATTTTCTAGGATCAACATCTTTACTTCAAAAGTTTTCTTCTAATATGAGCAACCTTTTGAAGATATTATAATTTTGAATGATTGTGAAATAATTTATTTTCTAATATATCACAAATAGAAATTGTATCTTAATAGACAAAAATATTAAAATGTATTTTATATTTTTAATCATTGCTAACTATAATATATTATATATTTCTTGATGATTTTACCTGTTTAATGATAACTGCTTTTCTGATTATTTTTGTTACTGTTATATTTTTTTATGATTTTATTTTTAACAACTATAATAATAATTTTTTTTTTTTAGTTATATGAATAATTTTTCTATAACAAAAAATTTAAATACACGGACGTATCTGTGTTTTCACTATTAAAGGACTAAAAGAATTATAATAAAATGTAAAAAATTTAAAATTAACTAAAAATTTACATAAAATAAAATAAGACAGAATAATATTTATAGGAACTAAAAGAATATTTAAATAAATTATTTTATATTAATTTTAAATTGTATAAAGATAGAAAATAAAAATATAATATACTATTAGTTATAAAAATATAAAACATGTTTTATTATTTTTGTCTTTATAGAAAAAAAACCTCTGTTTATGATATATTTAAGAAATCATTTATAATAGTTCAAATTAAGTTATATGCTCGATAATATTTTTAAATAAAGCACAATATTTAAAGAAATTATTCAATACAAATTAAAAATAAAGTTCATAATTAATTTGTTTATATTAAAAAAATATAATTATTTAATTGAATTATGTATAAAAAAGTAAAATTATCTTGATTTGAAATAATTTTTTTCAACTTAATTATACTGATAAATATTTTTTTAGTATTAAAAATAACTATAATTAATAATAAAGAGTAAAATAAAACAGTTTGAAAATGTCATATATATATATATAAATTAAAAAGGAATAATTATATTCATAAAAATTTAAAACGTATTTAAAAAATATTTAATAGACATAAAATTTTAATATATTTAGACTAAAGTATCTTATTGAATGCATTGATTTTTTTTATGTTTATATTATTAGTAATTTATAATTAAATAAAGATATATTTGAGAAAAATATAAACTAAACTTTGAAATTCTAAATTATGAATTGTTTTAAGATAAAAAAGAAAGTTAAAACATCTAAAGAAAAACATGAGAAGGAGGTAGTATCTATTATTATAACTTCAGATGTTCAATCCTCATTACTTACTCAGAAAGAAATGAGTAATAATGATTAAGTTCTCAACATCCTATCTTATTACTAATTTCAAAACTGAAAGTTTGTATAACAGTATTAAATACACATTCATTTAAATTAGTCATTTATATTTCAACTATAATTTTAACTATTTTTCTTCTAATTTGAAAAATACTTATTAATTAAGTTAATGTGTTGATTTGGCTTAAGTGTGAATACATCTGTTAATTCCATGTGTCTCTGGTAAGTTAAGCCTTCTGGTGTAGTTTCCTAATGCCTTATTTGGAGGCAAGACCTGGTTTGATTTGTGGTACAAAACATAGAGTAAGTAATACATAATATTTTGTTCTAAGCACATGTTTTGGCTTTTTATATGCGCCACATTGGTCTGGTCTGGTCTGGAGTCACCTCTGCAGTGAAAAACCATCCACACATTTCTTGCAAAGCTAAAGAACCGTGGCAGCAAAGTCCAAAAATGCCTATAATTTAATAGTGGCTCCTTGGTAGACCCCACATATGCTTTTGTTTAAACCACTGTTGACAAAAAGGTGGTTTGAAACCCCTCATGTGAATACCTTACTACTATTATTTTTTCCTGTTTTCTGCGTGTATAAATAATGTCTGGATTGGGAAGATTAATGTACCAGGGTTAACAGAACATGGCCAACACATCACTCTCAACAATCCTTGTGATTCTCTTCTGGGGTTTAACTCTTGCAACTGGAAGAAAACTTTCACCACTTAGCACTACTACAACATTGTCATCAGCCACCACTGATGGTATTTGCTCATCCATGGTGAAGACACAAGGCTATACTTGTGAAGAACACTTGGTATGTACTGTGCTTGCATCTGTTTCTGTTTCTGATCAGAAATCAGCAAGATTTAGAGCAGCTAGTAGCTACTAACTTGCTTATTATGTAATGGGTTTCAGGTGACAACACAAGATGGTTATATTCTTAACTTGCCAAGAATTAGAGTGGGAGAATCTAGGGGGCCACCTGTTCTTCTACAGCACGGGCTTTTCATGGTTACTAAAAGTTTCATAAGCAACTATATGTCATGGATTTTGTTGTTGATGTTGGCAATTAATGTGATGCTGTGGTTGCAGGATGGCATAACATGGTTATTACTACCTTCAAAGCAGTCTCTTGCATTTCTTTTGGCGGATAATGCGTTTGATGTTTGGGTTGCTAACACACGTGGAACAAAATATAGCCGGCAACATAAAACTTTACCTACTAATAGCTCGGTTAGTTTTCTTTACTAAAATGTTAACGCATTTCTATGGTCAGCAATTTGGTTCGTTCTATTGCTTATATCAGTGTTATTCTTTAGGATTATTGGAATTGGTCATGGGATGAATTAGTTGCATATGATCTTCCAGCCACATTCAAGTATGTGCATGATCTAACTGGACAAAAACTGCACTATGTTGGTCACTCACAGGTGAATTTCACATGCAACACTTTCTATTCTTGTCTTTGACTTCTTCAATGTGATGCTGACTGCTGAGTGTTGGATTCTTTTGTAGGGAACTTTGATTGCGTTGGCTGCTTTTTCCCAAGATCAGTTACTGAACTTGTTGAGATCTGCCGCCTTGCTTAGCCCAATTGCTTATGTTGGTCAGATGACTTCACCCCTAGCTAAAAATGCAGCTGAAAACTTCATCGCAGAGGTATTTAGTTATAAAAATGCTTTTATTATTGCCAAAAGAAAATTTCTATTTAAAATCCAAAGGTTGACACTGAAAATCTGTGTTTTCCTCTTAACAGTCACTATACAATTTTGGTATCTTTGAATTCAATATGAGAGGGTAAGTAACTCTTATTATCTATCATTCATTTCTTTGCACTGTGGCTAAGAATAAGAAGGCTGCAAAGTTACTTCCTCGTAACTCAAACTTGAATGTTGTAAGAAAATACTATGCAGACCTTTCTAAAAATTCTTGGTGAGTAGAGTAAGATCAGACTCAGAATCTATCCTGATGTGAAATTGTACTTTTCCATTGAATTTGAAGTTTAACTTTTTAAAGAAAACTACAAATTTTGTCGTCCAAAGATATATGCATTATCACATTAGTCCTTCGAAGATTCCTTTTGTTACCATTTTAGCCCTTCAAAAATTTTTATCTCTAAAGATTTAATCTTTCACCAACTTTGATCCATAAAAGAGTTTTTCTTTCACCAGTTTATTTCTTCAAAAGGACCAATATGCTGATATTTTAAATCTCTGATAGATTAATTTGGTGATAGAGTAAATCTTTAGAGAAATTAGTTTAGTGACAAAATCTTTGTAGGATTAATTCAGCAATATTTTAAATTTTTGAGGAACTAATTTTGTAACCAAAAATTGGTAAGACATGATAATACATGTAACTTTGGAGAACGAAATTGAGAAGTAAGCCAGTTTATGACTAATCATGTGACTCCAATATAATGAAGATCTATATCACTTCATTTTTATCATTTTGAGTAGGGTCTCTGTAATAAAGTTTCTAAAGGACTTGTGCAATAACACAGGCATTGACTGCACCAACTTGTTGACCTCTTTCACAGGTTGCATTCTTGTTCTTATTCAGCTATTATCCAACAACCAAAAAAAATTTCTTTATTTAATACTTTGTTTCCTACATTGAGAAACTATTATGCTTTCAGGCCCAAACTGCTGCCTTAACCCATCTATTGTAAATGTTTTTTTGGATCATGAGCCTCAGTCAACAGCAACAAAGAACATGATCCATCTATCTCAGAGTAAGTGGTTCTATTTTCCTAATTTAAATATGATGCAGAGACAAATATATCCTATACTTCATGATGAAAAGGAAGTATATATAATTAGCATAGATATTGAAAATTTAACTGGAAACGGCTGTTAATAAGAAAAGTTTTGTTTTTCATACGAATATATGGATATCAGTGATCAGAGGAGGAACCACTTCAATGTTCGATTACCAGAATCAAGATGAGAACATAAAACACTATGGACAACCCACTCCTCCAGCATATGACATGACAAGACTTCCGAATGACCTTCCTCTGTTCCTGAGTTATGGAGGGGCTGATGCTCTTTCTGATGTTAAGGATGTGCAACGTCTGTTAGAAATTCTCAAAGATCATGACACAGATAAGCTTGTAGTGCAGTACAGAAATGATTATGCACATGCAGATTATGTTATGGGTGAAAATGCTTATCGAGATGTCTATCAACCTCTTATATCTTTCTTTAGGCTTCAGTGATATCTAGTGAAAAATACTTATAGAATTTCATCATACCTGTCTCTACAACATAGAGAATTGAATAGCACAGAAATGTCAGTATGTAATTTTACAGAAGATGATATTATTAAAGGAAATTCCTATAATCTTACTTCAGTATGTTATAAAAATCTGGATGGTTTTTTTATGTACACTTATAATCACGATTTTACAGTATTTCTTGTGGAACAAAGTTTCTTGTTAAGCAATTTTAAAAATTCTTAATGTAGCTTCACAAGATTTTTATAAAACCACAAATCCATGGATTCGTATCATCAAGATTCTACAACATAGTTTGAGATTGATTAATCATCATAAACTCTAAATAATCAGGGGGAGACTTTTCGGGAATGCATTTGTCATATCCTATAACTAGCACAGTTTAGTTTAAGACAACACATTTTTTGCTATTAAGAACTTGTGACTCGTATGACCATAAATTCTCAATGTGATATTGTTTTCTTCTTTACTGATGTAAGTTGAGTTGCTCAGATGCTGGCAAGAGCAGACTTCGGAATAAATCTTGGGTTGCAACTGTGAGGGATATAATGGTTTACTTGAATTGAATCTTCTTAAGACCACTAAGAAGAAAGACGTGAAACAAAACAAATTTTCCAGAGTGCACAAAACTTGTTCCTAGCTAGCTTAAGATACATTTCATTATTGTTCATAATGGGTGCTTGAAGAAGGGAGATTAGCTATTTGCCCTCATCAATTCTCTATATAATATATAAATCTTAGTTTTATCTCATCTTCCTTTGTTAGATTAATTAGTTTATTCATGTATTAATTGTTTTAAAAATAGTTATCCATTATTAGATTTATATATTTTTAATCTTGCTCGAATATTTTTTTTATATTTTTTTTATGATAATAATGGATATAATAATTTTATTGATAATAATGGATAAGTCAGGTTCATATTATAACTGAACGAGTAATATGTTTTTTATTATTTCCCACCTATATTCATTTTATTAATCTAAAAATATTAGGTTCAAAATTTATTACTTCTAGACGATCTCTTAAAGATAAAAGATTTCAACTAAATTCGTTAAAATTAACACATATCACTAATAGATTTTATAGTTAAGATTTATTAATTGAAATTTGTTGCTATATTGTATTATAAATACATGTTTCCAATCAAAGTATGATCACTTAATTCTAATCATATACTCCATCCTGTTTTTACTATTTTCTGATTTGAGTGTGAGAGAAGAATCACAGATACTTTTGTGTGATTTGAAGATTGAAAAGGAGTAGAGAAAGAGAAAGCGGATAACAAAGGGAGATTGAAGATAATTCTAAGGTATTCTATTCGTATAACTACAATCACCTATAATATATATTATTATTTTAGATTTATATGAATAATGTTTTAAAATATAATAGATGTATATTTGAATTGGGCATAATTACGTGATATTTTGTATATTCTTCTTCTTTTCTTAGACGAGGGAGGAAAAAATAAATTAAGATTGTGATTAACATTTATTATCATAATAAATATTATGATTATAATAAATAATATATTAAATATTTTAGATAGATGAATAGATATGTATATTTGATAAATATTAATTGATCTTATTTATCAATTTATATATAAATTATATAATAATTGAAATATAAAATTTTATCTAAAATTTTTTTATAAAAAAATTTAAAATATAATAAAATTAAATTTTTTATTATAATAAATTAAATAAAATAGAAAATACATTTTTCTTAAATTATTTATAAAAAATTAACTTATTATATTTTATCACTTTTATCCTTTTCTAAATTTAATTTAGAGATATAAGGATAGATAAAAATATTTTTTAGATTTTTTTATGATTCTTAAAAGTAAAAATGTATTAATTTATTTTATATAGAGATTAAAAAATATTATTAGATGCATATCTTATTAATATATTAATTTCATATATATATATATATATATATTACTGATTTAATATTAAACCTACATAGTTATATATAATCTTAATTAAATTTTTTAATACTTAATAATTAAATTAAGAAATTTAATATGATCAAATAATCAATTATAATATATGGAATATTGTTATATTATTTATTAGTATTAAAAATAAAAATAAAAAATTAAAAAATATTTAATAGTTTTAAATTAAGATAAAATATATCATTAAATTTTAATTAAATCTAATTAATAAATTTAACCTTCTTGAATATAAAATTTTGATACATGTAAAACGGTTAAAATATTTATGATTTTTTCTACTGTTACTATAAATTTAACTTCAAATATTTGACATATAATCATCATTCTCTTCCTTCATCTTTCTCTCTTAAAACTTGTGATTGTCAAATATTTTAGAAATCTAATTTTATTTCAGAAATCAAAGATCTTCATAATAAAGGTTAGTTTTAATGTAGATACAAGTAGAATTTTTACATTATTGAAAAAATAATTTTAAATATTTTAAATCAAGGTATCTTATACATTATTATACTTATTTTTTTGGAATGAGTCATGAACATGTCTAAATTATTTTTTATGTGAATTAAAAAAAAAAGTTAATGATTTATTAAAAATTTATTATTAGACTTTTGTAATTTAAATTTCAAAGAACTTATAAAATATGAAATTATAATATTTAAAAGGATATTAAAAATTTATAAAAATTCAAAAGATTTCATATATTTATAAAAAATCATAATAATTTATTTCATAAAATACATTTTTATATAATATTTTATTTTGATATTTAAAAATCTTAATTGGATACCACAATATTTTTCATAAAGAAAATTAAAATCAGTTGAAATCCTAATTCAATTTTAAAAATATCTTTTATTTTGTATTATAAATATATACTAATAAATTATCAAATTTATTCATTTTAAATAAAATAATACTCAAGTATATAAAAAAATTTCTGCCTAAAGTAATTTATTTTTAATATAAGAAAGAAAAGATTTTATTAACATCAATGGAATTCTTTATTTGACTTTCAAATTGTGAATATTTATTTGCCATGAGTATCTGACGTGTAAGTATGTAATTGGATGACACACGTAGCAATATAGAGAGTGCTGGAACAGACAAAACCAGGAAGGGTTCTTTCTCACCTGCGCAGATTTGGAGTGCATCAGAGTGAGAGAAATGCCAATGTCTCAATTTGGAATACAAGTTTCATTTCCACTTTTGTTAATAATCTTCAATCTTCTCCCCTCCTACGCATTGTATGGAGCATCCTCGCCCGTGCTTCAACTCACTCCCTCTAACTTCAAGTCGAAGGTGAATTATGTTAAAATCTATAGCCCTTTCCCAATGCCCATTTCGTGATTTCACTATATTTGTCACTTTTTTTTTTTTTTATTTTCCAACTTTTTGTAACTGGGTATTTCGTAAAAACTTTAAATTTTGCATCTTTGCTCCTGAAATCTATCTGGGTTTGAAGATAGATATCTGTGGCGTTGTGATGTGGTTGTAGTTTTGATGGCTGAAATCAATGTTCATGGCAGGTTCTGAATTCAAATGGAATTGTTATGGTTGAATTCTTTGCTCCATGGTGTGGACACTGTCAGGCTCTGACTCCTGTATGGGAGAAGGCAGCTACTGTGTTGAAGGGTGTGGTTACTGTGGCAGCTGTTGATGCTGATGCTCACAAGTCTTTAGCTCAGGTTGTGTATTGTTTATTTCTTTATTAATGATGGCTTTTTTATATTTAATGAAATATTGATATCTGTTAAATAAAGCCTATGCTGCTTGTGTTCTTTGGCTCTTGCAATCAGCCTTTCTAAAATATGAAGATGCTTTGACTTGAATGTGAAATGTACTCTGGAATTGCTTTATGTGGATCAGGCATGATGGTAAACACGGTTTGTTACGCACAATCATTTGAGCTCTCGGAACTATTTCAAATAATTGAATGTGACTAATTGAATAGGACATAATCACTTGAGAGCCATTTTAGATGACTTGTTTGTTTTCCTTGCTTTTTGATCTATAACTCCATTCTCTTTATGTGTAAAGCAACCGATGAATATAGTACCTGTAGAAGATAGAATATCTCTTTGGAGATTCTTTTTCTCCCTGTTGTTTCACAACATCTGTCATATATGCATGAGATTCATTTACTTGTAGATTTTCAGTTATGATTTACATGTTTGCCTGTTTCTTCATTTGTTATATAACTTAAACCTTTACATTTGCGTGTGTGCATGGTTTTCTGAATTCCCCACAGGAATATGGAATTAGAGGATTTCCAACTATAAAAGTGTTTGCCCCTGGAAGGCCACCGGTGGATTACCTAGGAGCCAGAGATGTCAAACCAATTGCTGAATTTGCACTTAAACAGGTTTGTTGGAATCTCGCGTGGGTTATTTTAACCTTTTTTACCTCTACAGTTTCTTAATCTAATATTTCTGGTGTTGTATGTGAAGTGTTTTTGCTTGTGTCATGTATAGAGTGAATAGATCTCTTCTGTAACAAACAAAACAATTTCTTGTATTTCTTTTAAAAATTGAATAACTGCAAAGTAAATGATTTCTGATTAAAAATTTAAAAGGAAAATTCATTTTACAAACCACTTTTTAGTGTAGAAAATCTAAGAAGAGAAAGGATTTCGGATGTATTGGGATTAGGTTGAGCATTGTGTAACTACTCCTTGTAAGTTCAGGTCTATATTAAAAAACCACTCGTTCAATTTTGTTTTAATTCATGATTTGCATGTTTTATTGACTGATATTATAAATAAATAAGTCATACTTGGCAGACTATAACAAGCAAATTCACCAATTAATTTTTGCGATTTTTTACTGAATGGCAAGTCATTTTCTTGTTTTCTATTGTGCAGTATCTTTTTCAAAATTAAAAAAAAAAAAAAAAAAAATCCAGTAAATAGTATACCTTTACTCCAAAGGTTGCCTCCTTATATTTTATCTCATGTACAGGTAAAGGGTCTTTTGAAGGATCGGTTAAATGGAAAAGCCACTGGGGGATCAAATGGAAAAGCCACTGGGGGATCAAATGGAAAAGCCACAGGGGGATCAAATGGAAAGACAGAAACCAGTTCTTCAGTAGAATTAAACTCTGGAAACTTTGATGACTTGGTCCTCAAAAGCAAAGAACTCTGGATTGTGGAATTTTTCGCACCTTGGTAAATGCTGCCTGTGTTTCAAAATCTAATTTTGGATATTATGATCTATTATTACCTGACTGAACCTAAAGTATTCCTACTTAAGATTTGTAGCTCTAATAACATTTATTCTCTATTATTTCCCAAAGGTGTGGCCATTGTAAAAAATTAGCTCCTGAGTGGAAGAAAGCTTCCAATAATTTGAAAGGGAAGGTTAAACTGGGCCATGTTGACTGTGATGCTGAAAAGGTAATCTTATACATCTAAATAGTTTATAAAAACTAGTCCAAACTACTATTCCAGTGATCAAGATGGTCACTGCACATCTTTTAATTTTTTTTATTCTTACTTCTTGTTAAGGGTAAGGCTCTTATTGCTATCTTGTTTTATAATGTTTTATCATGCCCTATCATGCCCTTTAGTTTATATTATTCTGACACAAAAAAAATGTTACCAGTCTCTGATGAGCAGGTTCAAAGTCCAAGGATTTCCAACAATCTTGGTATTTGGAGCTGATAAAGATAGTCCTATTCCTTATGAAGGCGCAAGAACAGCTGCAGCTATTGAATCATTTGCATTAGAGCAGCTGGAAACAAATGTTTCTCCCCCAGAAGTGACAGAGCTATACAGTCCAGTAAGTATTTTCTCTCCTACCTACTTATTTGTGCATTGGGCACCAATTATTAAACATTCTATTAAATGATTTCAATTATTCACAAAAAAAAAATGTTCGATGATAATTAACATGAACCTTCTCTATAGGATGTTTTGGAAGAGAAATGTGGTACTGCCGCAATCTGTTTTGTTGCCTTCCTGCCGGACATTTTGGATTCCAAGGCTGAGGGGAGAAACAGATATCTTCAGCAGTTATTATCAGTTGCAGAGAAGTTTAAAAGAAGTCCATACAGGCAAGTAAAAAAGAACATTTTGCTTAGATTCCATACTCTAATATAACTTTACACATTAATCTCTACATATCGAAAATTGTTTGTTGATTCTCTCAGTGTCGCAAATAATTTATTTGTGTATATTTTAATAAATCTTTGTTGGTGAATTCTTAACATCTTTTTAATTGATTTTCTTTTGTCTTAAGCAGCTATGTCTGGGCAGCTGCAGGGAAGCAGCCGGATCTTGAGAAGCATGTGGGTGTTGGTGGATATGGTTATCCAGCTTTGGTAGCCCTTAACCTTAAGAAAGCTGTTTATGCTCCTCTTAAGAGTGCTTTTGAACTTGACCAAATTACGTAAGTTTATTCGTTCGAACTTTATGCTAAATACTAAACACACTATAGAGATGAACAACTTCTCACACGTTACCTGTCTATTTTCTGCAGAGAATTTGTGAAAGATGCTGGACGTGGAGGGAAAGGGAATTTGCCCCTGCAAAGCACTCCAACCATTGTAAAAACAGAACCATGGGATGGAAAAGATGGAGAAATAATTGAGGAGGATGAATTTTCTCTCGAAGAACTTATGGGGGAAGATGCTTCAAACAAGGATGAGCTATGATCAATTGAGAAAGAAATTATAGCAAATTAAAGTAATCAACCACCGATTTTTACGTTACAGGCAACATGTTTCTCATGATGATTGATATCACTGTTCTGTTTTTCCATGTTCCAAGTTAAAGACCAGTCTAGTGATGTGTGATCTTATGAGGATTTTGAAATGACATTCAGTGGTAGTTATATATCTAGGAAAATGTTTCTTTTCGATATTTTCTTTTCCTTATCGATTAGCTCTGAGCTAACAGCATAACAAAGGAACTTTGATTATCTGCATTTTGTAATTCCGATAGTTTTTATGTCTAGAAAATATATTTTAGAAAAATAAGTTTCTTATGCGTAAGAGTTTTAAGAATATTTTACTATGTTAAATTCAAATTAAAGATATTTAAACATATTCTAAATAAAATCATTAAATAGGGTGATGTCATTGAGATAAAAATAATAGTTTACGTACGAGTAGCCATTTAGCTACCTAAATCTTTTTTTTTATTTGTTCGTAGCAGTTGTTAGTATGGAACTATGACTTTCACTTCTTTCTCTATTTAGCAACAGCTATATTCTGTTGTATAGTTAGTTAGATCTAACCAGCTCCAGTAACCTAAATAATAGGTATCTCTTATATACATTTTCAGATTTCAGTATACAATTTTCCTCAGTTTCTTCTCTCTCTCTTCTTTGTCTGGTATTTAACACTCGGATATGATTTTTTTTTCCTGTGCTCCTTTACGAAGTGGTAGTATTAGTATTTTACTTAGTTCTATGATTAGGTTTTAACTTCTTTAACCAAAGCTAATTTAACATTCTGATATTTTACTTAGTATCAATGTAGCTTTCAAGGTAGACGAAAAAATTTCCTTTGTTAAACCTTCATACCTAGCTTACACCCGACTTCCTAAATCTTAACAGTTGAACATTGAGACTAACATAGAAAATAGTCAAATTCTATGGCAAGTAATTTAAAGAGCTTTGGATTAAATTTAAATAAAATAAACAAATCATTTCTAGTACATTGAAACTCGCCACAATCAGATAGTGGTATGACCGCCATGTAAGAATTGCTCATCAACCAAATGTATTTATGACGTAATAATGTGAATCACAACACCTGAAAGAAAATTCTATTTTCAACATTTGAGTGACAAAGTTTATCTATCTGCACCTAAAAATGGTCTAACTGAATCTGAATTGCAGTAGTAGCATTAAACATTACACGTATATATCTACCATTGGATTATATATATGCGTTTCCTATTAATAAACAATTAGGATGCTCTACAACAGAAAAAACTGGATTCATATCTGCCTTTCCTATTAGTAAACAATTAGGATGCTCTACAATAGAAACGACGCACAAGTCTGTACCAAACCCCTCCCTACGCCTGCTTTAAACGGAAAATGGAAGAAAAATGTAAAAGTCTATTACTCATAAAGCATAGACTTATGTCATCAAAATCTTCATCGTGAAGCCTCATCAGAAAATTTATCAGCATGAATCTGATTCAAATCTACACTTTCTGCTACCCGTAGTATTTGGAGTGGCAGCTCAAACTCGCATGCCTTTTGCCGAGGTGATCGATCATCTCTGAATCTCAAACTCCAGTGTGTTCTTGTGAATTATAAATTCAGTACGAAGTTAGATGAATACTAAAAGCTCGCATTTTGTATCCTCCATAAGCAATCTTTTCTTAAAGGTGAGTCTGTAAATATAGCTTTTATGAAATCTCCCACCTAACAAAAAGGTCAACCATCGACGTATAAGAGACATTACAAACTCGTCAAATACGGTTCTAATACAATACTTCTAAAATTGCACAACATGAACAAGACAAAGGAAGAGATATCTGATTAGGGCAATTAACATAATTTTTTATAGAACAAAACGTACAGGTGACTCATGTGTAACAAGCCACTCAAACAGTTGTTATTTCCTATAGTAGCAATTTGATCCACAACCTTTTCTATGAAAAGGTGTATTTGATATGGAAAGAGGAGGGAAAAAAATCAACTACAGGAAAATAAAGAAAGAATTGCTAAAATAACGAGTCCCATAAAATGCATATACACAGTGATCTCTCTGGGTATGGGATAAAGCTTATCTAAGACGAGAATCTATTGAAAGTGAGCAAGGTTGGATTCGTCCTTTAATTTTAGTAAGTTAACATCGCGATTCACTTTAAATTAAATGAATATTAGCTCTTTAGAGGTGCCTTGTCCAAACAAAAGGGGGTTTGAAGTTTAACTTGGAACCAAAATCTTTTTCAGCATTCTACATTGTGATAATATAAAAATTGGAACATTGAAAATTTGGCTTCAAATTATTAGAATGTAGTAAAGAAACATGGGGAAAGGAAAATCAGATTCAAGACTCTACATTAAGGTGTTGTCAAAGAGATATATAATAAAAATATTAACATATCATAAGTCAATTTTAGGTCACTGGCTGATTGAACAATTGACATAAAATCACAATCCAAGATTAGTGTTTAAAAATAATTAACAAAAACGAAGGAAATAAAATATATTGTCCCTAGAAGGCCGTGAAATAAAGACATTAATAAACAAATAATACCTCAGTTATTGTAAAGCCACAAGAGAGTAATTCTTTATTCTCCCAAGATGCTGTAATGGATTTTAAAGGCATATCTAATAATTCTGAGGCAAATGAAAGACGAGGAGGTTAGGTGTCAACAGATAATGAGTCAATGAATATTCAATCTATCTCTTTTAAGGAAATAATTGAGAAGATGCCACAGCATACCTGATAGTTTCCGGATTTTGCGTAAGGAAGGGATTAAATCTTCAAGAGACTTTGCAGGGAACTCATGCAAATTCTGCTCTCCAGGGGCCAAAGATTCAAATAATGATGATAGGTTTTCCAGCATTAAATGAACAAGTCTTTGAAGCTGAAAATATGAGTGAAATAATGCTTAAGACCAACTAATGGAATACAATGGTGCAAGTACAAGCATTAATTAGTTGAATTACGGTATAAATTCTACCTGTAAAGTCTCCTCCGCAGCTATGTCGTCTAGCAGAAGTATATCTCTAGCAATTCTTGAGAAAACTGACTCTAAGACTGTACACATGCTTTTCCTGTAAGTTGAAGGCAGCAAAAGTGGCTCCCATATGATATGTACTTTTTCCAGAATGAAAACAACCTAATCAAGTACACTCAGTTTCTAGTCATTTGTGATACTAAAAAGACAAACTAATATTAGAAATTCATGGTAATAAATCAATCCCACCCCACAGCATGTGTTGGATACAGAGGAAAATGTGGAACAAAGAAAATAAGGTATAAAATATGGGATAACAAATGGTAAAGTATTGCAGACACATTATGCAGGCAAGGAAATTACCTGGTCTATGCTAAATTTAGCTGACTCAAATTGTTTCATCTGATGAGTATTCTGAAATCCATCAGCACCATCTATAGCCTATAAATATGGGCAAATATGAGAAAGCACCAGGTCAGTAAGGCAAGTGTCAATTATAAGCAAACTATCACTAAATGCTTCAAGCATTTTAATAACAATAGTACCTCTTTCAAATTATAAATAACAAGGTGAACTTGTCTCTGCAGTATTTCTTCTGCCAACAGCTGAAACCTTGGAGCCAAATCAACAAACACAGCATGCTCCTTAATGGAACTTGGAAAGTCTGTTCGATACTGAGAAAAGCATCGAAATGCACGATGAGCCAAGAAAATTATCGAACATATAAAATTGAGAAGGTTTACAGTGTATGTCTGCCTTGACTTTTTCATTTGAGTCATTCCAGTTATGTTTTAAGCAAATACTACAAACTAATGTTAAAATAAACCTGATTTTTTGGCTAACAAAATAGTAAAATACTTAAATATTGCGAGTTTACTCCATCCTTAGCTATTAAAGGTATTTACCTCAAATGCAAACCCAAGTATCTCCTGGGAGAGATAAAGACAGTCATTATGCAGCAGAACAGCTACTTGATTAATTCCATTGAGCTGCCTCTCTAGCTTCACAAATCAAAAACAGAATTTATAATTGTAAGATAAAAGTATTATACAATTTACAAAGACAACAACTAACACCCAAATACTGTGGTAACCTTGACAAGGATAACAGCTGCATAAAGAAGATAAATTTTCCACATAAGTATTGGATGCCATTTATAGGTTACAGCCAAAGATCAGGAAAGGTATACATATTAGTACAAAGGGCATCATTACTGTATAATTTATAATCATATTGACAATAAACTTACATTCCTTCATTAGATACACCCATAACTTTACTCCATGATGAAATGAATACTAAAATGTAGTGTCACTACTAGACATGGACTAACCTTGACAGGGACAACTACTTCATAAAGGAGTACAGCATCTCTAGCTGTGTGGTAAAATTCCCAAGCAACTCTTGTAGATGATAGGCAAACATCCTGGACAAATTTTCAATTGCAAAGATCAGCTTCACTATTAATATTACAATTCTTGTAGGTAAATAAACTGAAAGTGAATGTTTACTAAATTAAGAGTAATGGTACAGTTCAATAATCAAACAATTATTACTACAGTATCAGTAACATGAAAGAAGAAAAAAACAATGCATTTTGATCAACATGTTCATAAATAAAATCATTTTTAGCTTAGACTGCGTAACTTTAATGCTATATGACAACAGCAATAGCCTTATCTCACTAGGTGAGTTTGGCTATATAGATTACACTATGGCTTTTGGCTTGGTTAAAAACTAAATTCATCCATCCCACTTAATTTTTCTCAATGTCTTTTTTCAGTCTCCCTTTACCTATTTCACAAGACAAAAAATATATGCTATCTACGCTCTGAATTGGTGCCTCCAGTGCCCTTCTTCGCAAATGTCTAAACTACTTTAACCATTTTTCTGTTATTAGGCAGAAATCACATCAGTATCTCCTTATATACAATAATTCTGTATCTTGTCCTTCCCTGTGTGCATAATTTTATTTTTGTTACTCCCACTTTTTATAGTTATCCCTTTAAAACACTCAGAATATAGTTGGCTAGCAGCATTACAAAACTTCCCTTTGAGCTTGATAGGTACTTTCACCAACAACCCAGCCGACATCTTTCTTCATTTTAACCACTCAACTTGAATCTTGTATGTGGCATCTTTTAGTAATTACCCCAACATTTCATAATATTCATCCTACATAGTAATCTTACAAACCTTTGGTATAAGATCTTTTTCAAATAATGTCAAAGTCATTTTCCTCTTTGTAGTCACCAATAACCCCCGTAATGTATTCCTCCATTTTAAGCACCTTGTATAGTGTGACATATTGAGTGATTTCCTCACCATTTCGTAATATTGCTCCAATTTAGAAACCAGTGATATGACATCATCTATCTAATTTTTACTAAAACTGCAATACATTTACTCCGCCTTAATCTTATGCAATAAAACCCTTTGATTCCAATATTTTACTTCAGAGCTCAAGCTTAGACTTAACCTTTTCCTTTAATTTCTAAATCAAGAACTACATTATCTACAAGGGATAAAAAATTTTACATCTAGTAAGTGGACTTCTAATATTTAAATATCCTCACTTTAGGGATCAATGTCCTAATCCAACCAGATAAAAATAATGTGTTATCATTTTCCCCCTCCTTTCTTCAACACTCCATAAGTATCTCCAGTCTCCAGTTTTTTCTGTTCAGTAGCCTCCATTGAATTGGAATATTTTATATTTATACTCCATTCAACCATCATAATGTTCTCTGCTGTGAAAACTAGATATAATATCCACATTGCACATCAAATATAAATCATATGTCAGTCAATGAGATTATCTATCATTTAACCAATCAAATCAAATCTATACCTCCACAAATATTAATGCTTTATAATCCCGAAGTGACTATGTCTAGTCCCTATATTCAAATATGAATCATTGCAGGTTAATAGATGAGGTATTGATGTGAATAATATGTAAGCAGGGCCCCAGTTTCAAGCTACTAGAAGAACGCAATGAAACTCTGACTTAAGTAACAGGTTAGAACATTTTTAATGAAATTGAATTGATATGAAAAAATTCCACCATCACCCTTTACTATATACATTTCACAGGAGTTTGTCAATGAGATGGCATCAATTCTAGATCCATTTTCTCTAATTATTCTAAAACAGGTTAGAACTATGGGGGGAAGGGGGAGTCTATCGTTTTGTATACTTCACCTTCAATTTATCAGCTGTACAACAAAGCAGTGATTGTTATAGTTAGGCCACATTGAAAATGAACTCTATAGGAAATAACTCAATCATGATAGAGCTGGCGAAAACCAGTGTAAATCTAGTCATTGAAATAGTGCATACATTAACAGGAGTCCAGAGTTTATATTTCAAATAAAATATGCTGCATAGAGTCATTAAATATTTTCAGTATTCTGGATGGTATACCTGCAGCGTCTGATGAATTAGCCCCATCAATTGTTTGGCTGCTTTGGATACTAGACACCTCTCTGATAAGAAAAGTAAATCTACCACATGGCTGGATGACTGGACAGATGTTTTATCATTCTTCCAAATAGAACCATCCCTTGTATACTCCTGCAGCAACATTGTTCATAAATAATGACAGATCACAAGTGCAAAAGAAGAATTTTCCCAGTCTGGAAACTCACTTGAGGAATTGAAAAGTCACATTCTAGAAGCAGATTTCTAGCTTTAGCCAAGATCTCTGTCTTTTTCTTAAATGCAAAGTGAACCTCAACGTTTTCAGCAAAATTGCTCAGCCTGTTATCGTTGTCATCAGATGAAGAAATGTACATAAACTCTTTCAGAGACGCCTCAAAATCAGATGTGCGTATTATAATCTTCTGAAAGTCAGGAAGTTTTGATGCATCTGTTGGGACAACCTGAAATCAGACATCTTGAGTGACTATCTGCAAATTATTAGAGACACACCTCCTCTCTGGCTTTCAGACACTACAACTAACCACCAAGTAATTATTATAGATAATATGATAGACAAGAATCAGAATAATCTTATTTTGTTCCTAGGGATGAAAGATATCATGTGCACTTGCATATTACAAAGCAACGGTGGCATTCAACCAATTTCATTTTAAATCAATAAATTGTAGTTATATAGATACACATCCTTAGACTTGTTTCAAAGCACACAATGCTTGGATATGGTCTTCGATCAATCAAGTTTCTAACAGCAGAGGGCTGAGAGCAAACCTTCGAGAGAAAGCTAGATATTATTAGCTCTGATATTCTTGGCCATGTCAACCGTCCAAAACATCGCATCCAAGAACTTTTTTGGAGACAAATACTTCTGTAAATAAATTTGATAAACAGCAGAATCCCTGAATAGAGAAACTCTCCATCTAAAGATTCAAACTGCAAAATGAAAATCAGATATTAAATATAGCAGTTAAATGACAATGCTTCCCAATTTATTCAATAAAAGTTCAACTAAAAATTTGAGAATGCTGTCCATGAATAAACCAATAACACAGGGAAGCAAGTAACAATCTCCCCTGCCAGGTGCAGGCAGGTTCTCTGGGATGGAATGGCAAGGCGTGAGTAATATAATTGATTCTATGACACCCTAACACATCACACTCACCTTAATATCTGGTGATGCAACTATCTTCAGAACAGCCCATTCCTGATGCAATTCCTCTAGAAATGAAAGAGGTCGACCATGATTTACAAAAGGAGTAATAACATACTTGATCATCAAATCAGCAACTTTAGCAAGCCCATACTCTAGAATACCAACAACCTAAAAGTGACATAAATTAGAGAAAGAACAAATAAATGCAACCGAGCTTACAACGGTACAATAGGAACACAATAGAACATCCCAAATAGAGTTAAAATTATAATGAATTAACTTACATCCATTGCCTCCAGAACAGTTTGTAACTGAATTCCGTTCACATTCTCAACTTCTAAATGATACTTGACTTCGACTTGATTCAAGTCCCCATCAAATCGTACAGCTTTTTCCATATATTTCACTAGGACCTCTTGAATCTACAAACCCAAATCGAATTCCTCTAAAAACAATCACAAACTCAATAAAAATCACAAACTATCCAACCATCATTACTATGGCACAAATCACACACATTGATTGTATTGTCAAATATATCAATGAAAATATAACTCAGCTTTCATCTTTGAAACAAACGAGATTGTCATCTGGGAAAAATGCAGTAAGTATTCCCTACACTGTTTATTATCATCATCATCATATGATTATTATTACCATCATTGTGTTACGTTGAAATTTTCCTAGTAAAATATACTTGGCATAACTCAGACTTCATAACTGAATTTCCAGATCAATGGCCATACTGCATTTTGTTTCCATATAACTGATTACTTAGCCTTTATTTGGAAGGCAATATAGAAAGCAAATGATGTATAAAGCCATAAAATGTTGTATTTGTTTATTGCACATTCCCCTAGACCAACCCTGATTTCCATTATTTTCACACTAATTGCCAATGCAATTCAAATCACCACATACAAAATATTATTTCACTTTCCACGTACTGAAAAGCTTCAACTCAATTGACACGCACAAATACATTCAAAGCACCAAATTGACCCACTAAAACATAACCTTAATCCTAATGCACCAAACTAAGCCACAAAAAAATTGTAACGAGAAAGCAGAGTGGTACCTCTTCAAAGCACTGAGACCACTCCTTCCTCAACAAACCATACACCAAAGGCTCCCTATCATCCTCGTCTCCAATCCTCAAAGCCACTTTCAACTCCTTCAATCCTTGCGCAGCGAATTCGAACCTTCCACTCCTCAAAGCTTCCCGCACACTCTCCAACCTCTGGTTCAACGCCACAACGGTTCCAACCAACCCTAGCAGTTCCTTCTTCACCTTTAGCTCCTCTTTCTTCACCTTCATCTCCGACACAACCTCGCGCACCTCGGCATCGATTGGTCGGTCGGAGAGGAGTCGGAGGATGGCGGCGACGTCGCCAGAGACATCGTGCGTCTGCGATACGGCATCGTTGCAGAGGGAAAAGAGGCGCGCGAAGTCGTCGCGGTGCGAGACGAGGTAGGACTGGACCTGCGTGCGGATCTGAAGGGACTGCGACTCGAGCCGCTGGATCAGGAGCCGGAGATCGGGTGCCGAGAGCGGGGAGGTTGGGTCCGAGAGGTCCTGCGCCGAGAGAAGTTCGCGGACGTTGATCGTGTCGAATAGAGAGTCCATCGCGGCGATCGCGCGGTGGCGAATACGGCGGAGACTGCTAACGTGCGCTGGGAGTGTGTATTTTTGTGGGAGTGTTGGCGTGATGGGAGCGTTTGGACTTGATGGACTTTTGGTTTCGGCTCACGATGACTCGTTGTGACCCAACCAGGCCCGGCCCAGTTAGTAGATAAAAAATTCAAGATAAACCCAGAGTTTGCATTTAGTAGAACATTAATTTAAATCCCACGTATTTTTTTATACTACGAAAATGTTGACACTTTACATGTGTTGTGTTGTGATAGAGAAATTTTAAAATTTTAGAAAATTAAAAATATTTTAAATGTTGAATTGATTTGATTTTAAAATCTTAAATATTTTATTTAAATAAGTCAAATTTTTTTATTGAAATAGTTATTTAATTTTGGTTATGTGCATCATTTATATGTTAAATATATTTAAAAGTTAATTTTTAGTATTAAATTTTAGATATTAGTAAAAAAAAAACGCTATAAGAGAGAGATCATAGAGTTAGGAGAGAGAAAAGAGCTTAAACAAAGAAAAAAAAGTATTCTAGGATTACTAAATTACAAAATTACATCATCAACTTCTAAAAAATATCAAAATTTTCTTTGGTTTATGTTCTTCTCAATTTAAATATCTCTAATATTTGTTCTCTTTCACTCTTTCCACTCCATGTTCCAAATTTCGTGCTTTTTATACAAAGTTGCTGTCTTCTTCTTCCTTCTTCATTATTTCAGCTAATAACTTAGTTCTTCCAAATGATTTCCCAGTTGATTTCAAATGGCTTCTTTCTTTACCACCACGTCATGCTTCCAAAACCCCTTCCACAACAAAACCCATCTTTCATTTCCCTCAAAGTTCGATGCTTTCGCGCTTCTGAGCCAATCCCACTTCCCTCTTTTCCTCCCTCGAGTTCCGTTCTCTTGCCTCGGTCCCTCAAACGGGTCTCTCGCCTCTTGAGGACCGAACTTCAACGCGCTCTAATGGATTACCTGCATTTCACACGCGGCTACACCTTCTCCCATGCTGAGTACATCAGCCAAAACTCACCTCGTTTTGTTGAATCATTGGTGTCAATGATTGACGACAAAGATGACGTTCCCCGATCGTTGCGGAAGTTCTTCAGGTACAACCCCATTAACGAGTTTGAACCGTTTTTCGAGAGTTTGGGAATTGGCCCTTCTGAGTTGCATTTGTTTCTCCCAAATGGCATGATATTTTTGGCTGATGATCGTGTGTTGCTTGATAATTTCCATGCTTTGTGTAACTATGGGGTGCCAAGGAATAGAATGGGGAAGCTCTATAAAGAGGCGAAGGATATTTTTGGGTATACTAGTG
Source organism: Macrotyloma uniflorum (assembly GCA_016859785.1). Taxonomy (NCBI): domain Eukaryota; kingdom Viridiplantae; phylum Streptophyta; class Magnoliopsida; order Fabales; family Fabaceae; genus Macrotyloma; species Macrotyloma uniflorum. The sequence continues at coordinate 799,102 of BDMB01000011.1, forward strand.
GGTTGTTAGAGTCAAGGTTGCAAGGTTATGAGAATTTGGGTTTGAGTAGATCAACTGTTGTGAAGCTTGTTGTTTGCTGCCCTTTGCTTTTGGTTGGTGATGTCAATTGTGAATTTGTTGCTGTGCTTGATTGGCTGAAGAGAATTGGGATTGAAAGTGATTGGATGGTGAATTACTTGTCTTATTCAAGGTCATATAGTTGGAAAAGAATGCTTGATACCTTGCAGTTTCTTCATAAAGTGGGTTATTCTGAGGAACGAATCCGCAATTTGTTTAGGGGAAATCCTAAGCTGTTGTTGGAAGGTATTGGGAAGAAAGTGTACTTATTTTTTGGTCGATTGGTTAAAGTTGGTTTTGAGATGAATGTGATTTATTATTATTTTGTGGTGTATCCCAATATCTTGTCATATAAGTGTGCGGAAAATATGTTGAGAGTGATTGGCTTTTTGTGTGCTATTGGAATGGGAAAAGATGACATTGCTCATATTTTCTCTAATTACATGCATCTCTTGAGTACACGTTCCTTGAAAGGTCATAAAACTGTTTGTCAGCAGTTAAAACTTGGAAAAGCTGATTTGTGCCAAATCATAAAGGATGATCCATTGAAGCTAATTAGTTTTGCATCAAAGCAGCAACAGAAGGAAGGTGGAAATGTATTTAGTCATGATCCACGAAATTATTTGGAAAAAACAACTTTCTTGCTGAAATTGGGTTATACTGAGAACTCTGAGGAGATGGCAAGAGCATTAAAAATGTTCCGAGGGAGAGGTGACCAATTACAAGAGAGATTCGATTGCCTAGTAGAAGCTGGTTTGGACTATAACAGTGTGATTGAAATGATAAAACGAGCTCCTATGATTCTAAGCCAGAACAAAGCTGTAATTAAAAGGAAGATTGATTTCTTAAAAAATGTTTTAGATTACCCACTAGAATGTCTCGTGGGATTCCCAACATACTTTTGCCATGATTTGGACAAAATTGTTGAAAGACTTTCAATGTATGCATGGCTGAAGGAGAGGAATGCAATAAACCCTGCGTTAACCTTGAGTACCATAGTTGCATCCAATGAAAAACGCTTTATAAAGTACTTTGTGGATGTGCATCCTCAAGGTCCAGCCATCTGGAATGGTATAAAAAGGTTATCTAATAAAGATAAGAACTTATAGCTCCTTGTAATGCATCCAAGTTTTGTTTTGCTAAGATGTCGATTATTCTTAATGTATGCTTTTCTCGTTCTTTGTACCTGGAATCCCTTGCATTTTTTGTTTTTAAATATAGAAAAGGTCTGTCTATTTTCTGCATGCTAAGTTTCTATTGTTGATAATATTGCTATCTATTATTATGTTGTTTTAATGCTATTTTGAAGCAATTGCGTAGGTACATAAACATTAATGCTGTCTGCCCTTTCTTCAGTTTGAAAAATAACCAGGGGCGTACACTTGCCATTTTTCTTCCTCTTCCTTTTGCCTCTTTCTTCAATTTACTTCTTCTGCAACCATTTTCTACTCAAGTCCTCCCATGTATTCCCTATTTTCTTCTCATCCCTCTCTTTTTATTGTTTCTTAACTTGATCAAATGGTATCCTGCAAGCAATCAACCTTTTTTACTGCTTGAATCTGTATTAGTTATATGCTGCTGAAATATACATAATTTTATTCACTGTTTTCACTACAATTTTGTTCAAAACATCATTATCTTGAAATCTTTTTGGCTTATGTGCTATGCTATGTTCTGTTCATATTGTTATACTTTGTTTGATTTTACTTATGTTGCCATGTTCGGTTATAATTTTGATTTTTTTATATAAATAGTTTACATATAATCTCTTATTAGTGTCTTAATTGATTTGAATGTTTTATATAACATGCTTTGCTTAAAGCCTCAAGGCTTTCCACAATGTTTTTTTAGCTATTTTATGGAGTTGTCTTGTCAAATCATTTGCTTCTAAACCTGATTGTAAAATATTACATATTATATGTATTGACACACATAACTCTATACACTTTTATATATTCGAAGTGGATTTCTGGCATAATGATTCTCTTAAACTCAAGTCTCATCCAATTGTTTTAGAGCTTGTCGATAATTTTGATGGCTTATCGGGTCCAAAATTCTATTATTAATACTGGAAGACATGTTTTCTTTTTGTTGCAAAGAAGAAAAGAAGAGCCTATCGATAGGGGAAGCAATTGGAATCCCAAGTCACCCTTTCTAAAATATCGTATTTGCCTTCAATATCTGACTGTGAAAACAATTTGTATGACTCTCTAACACCACCCTACGTGGAATCAATTGTTGAATGTGGTGAAACATTGGCAGAATATTCGTCTGAGACTTATGTTTGCCAGCTATGGATGCTGTTTTGGAGTTTGGAGACCAAAATGCTACAATTTGGTAGTCCATCTGATGCTTTGCTTCATCATTGCCACCTGGTCATGAGAATTCATTGAAAAGAATTATTCCATCGTCGTTGTAAATACTCCTCCTGTCCGTGATGGTGGTAAAAGTGCAGCTGAAATTGCAATAATGCCTCTCGGAGATGATGCAAGTGATCCAGATGCTTTTATTTACTGGAGCTGGAATTTTCAATTCTGAGGACATGTTTATGCCAGTTGAGGAAGCCTTGCCTGGCACCAAAGTTGAATCAAAATTGTTGAGAAAGTTGCTATGAATTCTCTCTCTGATGAAGTAAAGCAAGATATGTTCACCTAATAGTCACAGCTGCTGAATGAATTAGTTCAAGATATTATAAACAAGTGCACAGGTAGCATGTCTCCCACATCACATCAGATATAGAGTCAGTCAATTTGTCAATGCCACACGAAGCATTTTTTAATACTATGAATGAGAGAAAACCTGAACCGGCAGCCTGATATGGAAATCCTTGAAAGCTGTGTGTCAAAACAATGGAGAAAGCTTCTACAAATCATAATATTTGGTAAAGCAGAGTGAATATACTTACAAAAACAGCCAATGTCGACATTGAAATTCAATAAACAATAAGAAGGATATGATAACTAAAACTATCTTTAGTTAATGTGAAATTAAAGTCATATGGATGCTAAAAGGACTGGTCGATGAACAAGCAATTTCTTTTTTCACCACTTTGCAAATATGATTTCAGATATTCAGCATTGGTGTTAAAAAGACTGTAACTCTGGCTCGCAATCTGTGTGAAGCTAATATTATACTCACTTATTGGCAAAGGAAGGCTCATAGAGATGATATGCTGGAGTTTTGGGGGCAGTCTCTGTGTTACATAGTCGATGTGTGTGCCTTTTTACTGCCACAGCTTTTGTTTATATATAATGGTGCAAATTATACAAATTGTACTTTCACTTCCCGTAGGAAATTATATCAGATGCCTTTGTCTTTTTTATTATTTGGTACTTTCTCAACTCAATGTATGCTAATGGAAATGGTATACTGTTATGTTATTTAAATTAAAGGTTTGTGCAGCAGCATCTTCAAATAAGAAAAAAACCCTTTTATTACTAGTTTTATAAAAAAATATTTTTTCATCTTTTAAATTCTTAAAATTAACAATAAATTATTCGATACTAAGTAATTAACAAGAGAGTACACTAAAATGATTTATTTACGCCTATCGTCACTATTAACTTTTATTTAAATTTAAATTAATTGAAATTTAATAATTTTATTTGTGGAAGAGATGTGTTTTTGTTTAATGAAAAACCTATCATATTTTTATTTTTCATAAAAAATATCATTTAAAAATGAGAAAATATAATTTAACCTTTTTTTTAAAGGATATTGGTTGCCATTAACACAGTGAATTTAATTAGTAATATAAAGACTTTTTATATTATTATTCAATCATAATTTATTTATATTTATTAAAATAATAAAGTTATTGACATTTACGATAATTATTAAAGATTATATTTATAATAAATCTAATTAATTACCGTATAAAACATATACTTATTGTGTAGGAAATTAACCTCTCAAAACATTTGGTAGAGGTAAAGTAAAATCAATTTTAGCATACAACAAAAACAAGGTCATTTGTCGTTATTATTCAATGTTTTCACTCTTTCTTTCTCCCATTGCATCGCAATGGCCTTAGCCATAGCTGCCACTCTACCTTGTTACGCAAAATTTCCATCTTGCATTCTGATGTCTCAAACAAGAGTCCTTTGTAAATGCACTCATCCCTAATGAGCAAAAGGTTATTCTTCCAAATGATTTCCCACCTTAATCAAAACCACCCCTTTCTTTTCGTCCATGGTTCCTATATAAAACCCCTAAAAAAACAAAACCCATTATCCCTTTCTACCAAACTTCCAAGCTTTCCTAGTTCTACAGCTATCCATGTTCTTCAAGTTTCAAGGGTGCATTCCATTCACTCACACTTTTCCGTGAAGCGGCTATCTCGGCAGGTAAAGGGGAAAGTGGAGGATGTGCTATTAGATTACTTGCATTCAAGCAGGGGATACAGCTTCATGGATGCTGAGTTCATTAGCAAAAACTCACCATCTTTTGTCCAAGGTTTGGTGTCAGAGTTTCATGGGCAAGATGATGATGTTGCCACGTGTTTGAGGAAATTCCTATGGTACAACCCCATTAATGAGTTCGAACCATTCTTTGAGAGTTTGGGGATTAGCCCTCGTGAGTTGCCTTTGTTTCTCCCACGTGGTATGATGTATTTGTCTGATGATCATGTTTTGCTTGCCAATTTCCATGCTTTGAGTAACTATGGAGTCCCAAGGAATAGGGTAGGGAAAATTTATCGAGAGGCAAAAGAGGTTTTTGGGTATCCTAGAGGATTGTTGTTGTCGAAATTTCGAGGTTATGAAAATTTGGGTTTGAGTAGATCCATGGTTATTAAGCTTGTTGTTTCTTGCCCTTCCCTTTTGGTTGGTGAAACAAGCATTGAATTGGCCATGGTTCTGGATTGGTTGAAGAAAATTGGTATTGGGCATGATTGGATTGGGAATTACTTGTCTTGTTTGAAAACATATGACACAAGAAGAATGCTTGATGCTATCCAATTTCTTCATAAAGTGGGCTATTCTGAAGAGCAGATGCACAATTTCTTCAAGGAAAACCCTGCATTATTACTAGAAGGTCTTGAGAAGAAGATGTATGTATTTTTGGGTCTAGCATTTAAGTTAGGTCTCGATAAGAATGTGATTTGTTCTTGTTTTGTAGAATATCCCCATATCTTGATTAATAAGTGTGCAAAAAATCTTTTGGGAGTGATTGGTTTTTTGCATTATGTTGGAATGGATACAGATGACATTTCGCGCATTTTGTCTAACCACATGCATCTCCTGAGCTCACATCCCTTGAAAGGTCCTAAAGCTGTTTGTTTGCAGTTAAAAATTAGAAAAACTGATCTATGCCAAATCATAAAGGATGATCCACTGAAGCTAATTAGTTTGGCTTCAAAACTGAAACAGAATACTGATTTACAGTTCTTACGTGATGACCCAAGTAAACATTTGGGGAAGACAACATTCTTGCGGAAGTTGGGATATGCTGAGAACTCTGAGGAGATGGCAAAAGCAATAAAAAGATTCCGAGGGAGAGGTGACCAATTACAAGAGAGGTTCGATTGCCTAGTTGAAGCTGGTTTGGACTATAACATTGCAATCAAAATGATAAAATGTGCACCTATGATTCTAAACCAGAACAAAGTTGTGATTCAAAAGAAGATTGATTTCTTAAGAAACATTTTAGGTTACCCATTAGATTGTGTCGTCGCATTTCCAGCATACTTATGCTATGATTTAGAGAGAATCATGCTCAGATTTTCAATGTATGCGTGGGTGGCCGAAAGGAAAGCTGTGAAACCTATGCTGGCCTTGAGCACTATCCTTGCATCCTCTGATGAAAAGTTTATAAAATACATTGTGAATGCACATCCTGAAGGTCCAATCATCTGGGAAGGTCTAAAGGAGTCATTGCTAAAAGATAAGAGCCAACTCTTCCTTTAAGTTTTGCCAAGTGTCTATTTATCTTAATATATGCATTACTAACTCATTTTAGCAAAATACTTCTTTTCTTTTGATATAGGAAATGTCTTTGCAAATAAATAGGCTGTTTTTCTTTTAGCACAATAAAGTTCTATTTAATTATTGATCCATCTTTTATTTTGTCTTCACTTCCTTTAATTCTTTGATGTCTGGTAGATTGAGGTCATATAAGTATTACCCAGGTTTGTCTGCTTAATTTTTCCCCCCACATGACTTGGTTTTAGCTATTTCCTTTCATTTTGGAAATTAATAAATATTAAATGAACCTCAGTGAAGAAGGCAACCATATACAGTAGATGTCTGATAAATCTCGTCAGGACAATAGAAACTGTTTTATTAACTAAAATGTTTTCATGGTACTTGAGGTGATTTCCTTCAAAGAAGGCTTCTTTGCCATTTCTTTATGTGGCTTTTCACAAAATTGTGTTTTATCATCGCTGGGAATGTTGCTTAGGAATAAAAGATTCCCATGTTTGGTAGAATGACATGATTTCTTCTTACGAAAACATTTCCTTTGGTCTAAAGTGTGATGAAACAAGTTAGGCAGGCGGCAACTCTTGCTCAGCGGGGCCGAGCCAAGCCATTTTGCTTAATCTTTTCTTTCTTACCTTCAATGCTTTTACTACTTGAAGTTCATGCTGCCAAAAATTGAATTGACTTATTCATTAGTTATTATTCTCTTTATTGTCATTTTAATTGATATGCTTGTTTTGTATAGCGTGCTTTTCCATTCTGCCTCTAGGTACGTCATTTTGTTTTGTCCTTTATCCTCTAGGCTTAATATAATTGTGAGCCAAATTTGTTAGTCATGGGTGATGGGTAACTAGGTGAGTTTATAATCATGTGTATGATCCATCACAATTTAAGAAACTTGCTGCAGCATGTAAACTCTTAGGGCACCTTTATACTTGCTTGCTGGCAGTTTTCCATTTAGTTTTGTTACGAAAGAGCAAAAATTGGCTTTTTTAGTTGGATGATTTGGTATTGGTTGTACTAATGTACTTTCTCAAAAGTCAAAAGTTGTGTGATGTGATAGTGACTGTGAGCGTTGAAATGTTCATGCACCGTTTTGGTTTTTAAAAAACATTTACCTTTCAAAAGCGATAAATATCCTAGAAATGTGTCTAATTAAGATGCTGGTAATTAATAAAGAGTTAATATCATGTTATCCACCAAGAGTTAATATACATTTGTGAATCCAAGTTTGGATGAATTTGATTTAGATATAGATATTTCCTAAAAGCGAATTTGGCAATGAGGTAAGCATTTGATTCTGCCCATAAATAATTCCAACCAAAGAAAAAACAGGAAATTCTCTATTTCAGGAGTACAACATGTTCAAAACCATGGATTGATATTACAAAACTATAGACCCAATATAATAGGACATGATATATATGTATATGTGAAGCAAACATAGGTGGAGGACACCAAATATAGTAAAGTGCCTTAAAAGTATAAATACTATATATATTGTTCAAAACAAAAGGACTTATTTCTAATTATCAGCACATCATATGGTGACTGTGCTGTATTGACATATTTATATATATGTACACATCGACATGTAGCTCAGAGAAAGGCCAAATAGAAGTTTATGGCGAATGTGCAAACATGAAGAGGCAGCAGTACATAAATAAAATTCCACTAGAAGTCATTTATTGTAAAAATTGATATAAAACGCGCAGCACCACGTACTTTGCAACAATACTATTTGTCTTCTCAGTTGGATGGAAAGAGTCCCAAAACACATATTTGGTGGCATCTGTGCAACTGAACATTTGGCCCCTGCTGCATGCATAACCCATCTCGAACATTCCAGTAGCACAACATGCCACTGAGGTTGACTCAAATCCTGTAGAGAAAAAAAAAACTGAATGAATTATTGTGCATCATAATTATTTTATATAAAAATATTGTAATGGGTATGACTTTTAATATTGTAATTTTTGTTATCAGAAGATAGTTTAGAAAAGGTTACTCTGTAGAGGGCCCTTGTGAAAATGAAGATGTACAGTGTAAAATTAAAGCAGAAAGGTAAAACATGCACATAATCATTTTTATCTTGTCAATTTTTATATGAACATTTTTTTTTCCTGTAACAAATGGAACCAAATCGCTGGCTTTTTTTTTTTTTTTCTGTTTCCATCCATATTATTCCACTTAAAAGTGACGAACAAGCAAGAAAAATCTATCAACAAAAAAGTCATGGATCACTTTTTAGTTAAAAGAACAGAACTAATAAAAAGAAAAGGAAGCACTGAAAGGGAGAAGGAGACAATATTATCTGAAACAAGGGGTAACATACCATACAGTTGAGGTTTTTTTATGATGCTCAACATAATGTAATACGGATTTGAAAACACCAATTTGATTCCAGTGAGTTCACGGTTGAGCTTAATGGTCAAATTCTTGAGCTTATCATTGAACTCCAATGCTATGTTATTGAATCTGGCAACACAATCATTCCCACCAGCAATATTTGTGGTTCTTTCTAGCGGCAAGCATCCCATGGGAGGTAACCCTCCTAGGGATATCTTCCTAGCACCAAGACCATAGAGGCTCCTTATGAAGTTCTCAGCTATCCCAGCAAGAAAAGTTTGGTATTGTTGGGGTGTAAATTGAGATGCTCTACCAGGCATGGTGTAGTAGTTCTCAAGGAAGTCATTTGTGCCAAGACTCATAACGTGTAATGCTTCAGTTATGGTTTCTTTTGCCTTGCTTTCACCAAGATAGGCACTCAAATTCTTTTGGTATCCCTTGTAGTACTCTAATTGCTTCCATAATGGTATCACAGACTGCAACCAATATTATGATTTGCATAAGTATATATGTTGGACAAAGGACTCATAAGCTCCTTTTTTTTAATTCTAAAGTAGTTAAAAATAAAGATATTATTATTTTTAGTTTCTCCTGTTTGTTTGAGAGACAAGAAAAGAGAAACAGAGGAGAGGGAAAGAGAAAGTAGGAGTGAAGGAACAGCTGAAAGGTTCAGAAAAAGAGTTGTATAACAAATTTATATAATCTTTTCGAAATGACTTTATTTTTAGATTAATTTTGCTTAAAAAATATTTTTAGTTGCAAACTCCTCTCTTAAAATGCTATTTTTTTAAAATCTATTTATTTGCTTAATATTTTTCTAAGCTAATGCATAATTTAATCATAATTGATTTTTTTTTATATTTTTAGTTTGTAATTATATATTTGACTTAAGTTTGAAAATATTTATTTCTTTAACTTATTTAAAAAATTACTAAATTTTAAAATATAAAAAATTATTTCACTAAAAATAAGTTAAACTAAACATGCATATACGGATAAACTAATTAATTCAAACATAATAGCTAGCTAATAAAATGGAAAGAAGGGATAGATTTAGCTTATCTAAATTATGGACTATGTATTTGAGAGAAGAAACTATAATTACAACGGTCGAAATTTTAGTAATTAATAATTCTTTTAATCATAATTATAATTATTAATAATTATTATAATATGATTTTGTCATCTACCTTCTTACCTTAAAAAAGTGTAAGAAAATATAATTACTAAAATTGAATTTAAATATTTAAGAGAGGCGTTTCATAAAAAAATGTGATCTACTTGGGTGAGAGGAAAGAAAAAGAAAAATAGAGAAGAAATCAGATAAAAATATATTTTTATTAAAAGAGAAGTAAAAGACAGAATATTTTTAAAAGTTAGTTTATTTAATTTAAATTTAAAAATTGTATATATGTCTCTTCTAAAGAAAATTATATGTCTCAAGTTATTGAAAAGAAAATACTAATTTCTAAATAGAGATCTATAGCAATAAACCTTTTAAAATAAAAATAGCAAACTCAAAAGTATTAGCTATTAAAAAATAATAAAAATGATTTTTAGACATGATATGATAAAAGATCAAGAACAATGGTTTTTAGACGGGTACTCAAAAAATGGGGTGTGTAAAAATGATTATTTTTCAATAGAAAATTTGAGAAAATGGCCTAGAAAGAAAGAAAAAGAGAGATTGTTGAAAAGTAAAGAAAGCATTTGCACTATATATAGGTTGAAAGAGACGTGAATTACCAGAACATCTGAAGTTGCATTATCATAACCAGTTGCTGCAGAAGCAAAAGTGACCCCACTTGCAAAATCTGAAATATTATACTTAGGATCCAAGTACGCCGGCACGTAAGGTTTTAGCCCAAAAGACTCAGAAATAAAATCCGTTGGTATTCTTCCGTTGCAAAATCTCCCAGTGGCTTTTCCACCTTCAAAGTCACGCCCATATGGCTGAAAATTGCTCCTTGCAATGGTGGGGATGAAGTTGTTGTTGCCGGCATCCACGGAGGAGTCGCCGAAGACGATCACCGCCGGTACCTTGGCAGCAGTCAGTCCCACTAGGGAGAGTAAATGAAGAAGCAGAATGTGGGAGCATAGTAGTAGTGTTGTTATTCTTCTTCCATGCCCTTCCATTATGTGTGTGTGTGTGTGTTAGGGTGACTTTGGAGTGTGGTAGGGAAGTGAACTTGTAACAAAATAAATATTGGTTAGGACTATTAATGGAACTTTGATCTTTTGGTGTTTGGATGAAGAAGTTGTTGGGAACCATAATTGCTAGACAAGAACACAGTTCTATGGATGGGACGAGCATTCAAGGATTTTTAGCAGGGCTAAATTATATATCATCGTTAAAATTTATGTTTCTCTTTTTGGAAAAAAAAAATTCGTAGATAATGTTTTTAAGAAATTGTTGAACAGGAAAATGGGAAAATAAAATTTGTGATTTTCAATCTTTCATTAAAGAAGGAAAAAAAAAGTAGGAAAAATGTGAAGATAATTTAATTTTTTACAAGAATCATTAATAGAAGTATATATTAGGAAGAGAAAGAGAAGCTAGAAGCATGGAAGCGATCACATCCTAGATATGACGCGTGTCATATATGATGAATCTTGTATTAATACGAGATTTTATGTGATGTGATGAATTGATGAGTAGCAAAACATATATACAAAACAAACATATTAATTAATGAGATCTTATAAATTTCCATTGTACCCATTTTTCTTTGAATGGTCTAGAAAAATATATATAACAAAGAATTATTATTAATTTGGAAAAACAAAAGAAAAAACTAAAGTAAATATAATACATGAAGTGGTTAAATATAAATAAACTTCCTAACACTATGCATAAATAGTTTCTGTATCTACCAAAGGGTAGCAAAACATCATGAATCAGTGAAAGGTATCTTATATCCAAACGTTATATTCAAACGAAAAAAATCTTAAATCCGCAGAAAACAACTGCGGAAGGATGATTGTAATACCTAGATGCATGAGGACGACCACTCCATGTACAAAATTTACGAAGAGTTCATTTAGTTAAACCTTATATGTCACAATTTGATGAAGAAATATGATTGCATTTAGATCTTACACCAAAAATATTTTGTAAAAGATTTTAAAAGAACATATATTTATGAAATATTTTCTTATTTATATAATAAACTCATAATTAGAGTGAAAATTGTAAAAAGTAGTTATTTATAAATTTAAAAAATGAAAATTAAATATTATTATATCTACAATCAAATGTCTCAAATAAAAAATATATCTAAATATTTATATAAAAAAACATGAACCCTAATCTCGTACATGAATCCCCAGCGCGGGGGTATTTAAGTTGTTGGAAACCATAATTGCTTAGACAACGACGCGGTTCTATAAATACGGGGGCGAACATTCAACAATTTCCGGTTGGGTCAATGGTGGTTTACATTTTATTTTCTCGAAAGAGAAAAAGCTTAATTTATCTTTTGAATAATTCAAAATCTATCGTTTATTTTTCTTTTCCTTTTTTTTTTCCTTTTCGAGAATTTATACAAGAAATTTAGAAAAAAAATGTTTTATTAAATTAGTAAATGGTTAAAAAAAAAAAAGAAACGGGTGAAAATGGTATAATTTATTTTATACATTAAAAAGCTTAATACCCAGCAATGAATCTTAAATGTGATGCGTGTCATGTGAATGATCCAACGATAAGAAGGAGTTGTGAAATGTATATAATAAATCATATTGATAACTCGATAATTTTACGTCAAGAATTCACACCAGTAATTTCAACTTAAAATCATTTTTTTATATGATTGAGATTTTTTTTACTTAATTTTGTTTTTCTCTTAAAAAGAATTTCTCAACTGTGACTATTTTTATATATTATGCTCTTTTTCCAATATTTTTTTTATTTCTTTTATGTATGAATAGATTTTGGCACTATTTTGCTTTACTTATCTTGTCATTAATTACTTGTCTAGCTCAACAAAAGAATTCCACCGTCAGAAAGATAAATGTTATCAATTATTTTATGCATTATAAAATTTTAAGATAATTTATATAACAAAATAATTTTAATAATAACTTATTCTAAAATATAGTCCCAACTATCAAGTGACTTAAAAATTGATGTGTTTTTTTTTTCTATTTTTGACAAGTCAATCACGATTCACGACTTAGTAAAATAAGCCATGTTTTTTAATCAGTCATTAGTTAATTAATGAGGCAATTAATGATTATAGAATATTATTTGATGTTATTTATTCATTGAGATTAATCCTGTTTATGGTAGTGTGACGATCATAAAATTCAGAATTTTTTATACACAATGAGATCAAATACAAAATTTCTCAATGAATAAAAAATATAATATATTTTCTTAAATCATATATAATACTTTGAAATAATATATCTTTTTCAAAAACTTGAAATTATACTAGCTGTCCCTTTTTAAAAATAAACCACTTAAAAAAAATAAAAACTCCTTTAAGCACAAACAAATGATTTAATGTTGCAAAAATATGAATTTTATATAATAATTTAATATATTTATATATTATTATTTTTAATCGTAATTCAATGTCAATAATGACAGATATACTCTTAAGAATATATGTTCAATGTGATAAGCAATGACATTATGAAATGTTCATGTAGCAAAGTGTGATTAATTTTAAATCATGTCATATATATTGTGATTCACTTCACAATCATTTCTCTCAATTTAAATTCATTCATAGTCTCCTCAATTTAAACTACTACGTACTATTATGCTCCCTTAAATTATATTAGTATTAATTGCTATAATTTATTTAATTATATAAATTATACAATTTATTTTAATAAATATTATGTAATGCATAATTTCTTATAATTAAAAAAATATTTAGTACATAAATTTATCATCTTAAATTTTAATACTTCTTGTAAAGGTGAGTGATTCTAAATTGATGTAAACACAACCATGACCGAGGCTATTTATTTGCCCCTCGCTTTCCCCTTTCAAATTTTTGAGTGAGACATGGTTTTTTACGGTGTAGACCAGCAAAGTTTAATGGCGGATTGAGCTGGAAGAAGAAGCATGGCCACCGTGGAAGGTGATGTGAAAGGGTGGTGGAATGCAAGAATAGAGAAAAGGAGAAAAAAACAGTGATGAAAGAGAGAGAAGAAGAAAAGTAAAACTGTAAAAGAAGTGAAAAGTTGAAGAATATTGTTCATTAATATTTAATCCATTATATCAAACAGTTATAGAAGACTTTTCGAATGTGGCAAACATGCTAAGGTCTCCAACCCTAGTCTTAAGTTGCTCACTTCCATTGCATGCATGAATTGATCTTCTGGATTGCATGCTTGCTGGATTGCATTCAACCAAATTCCTGCATTAATAAATTACTCTCCAATCAGATATCATCATCATCATCTACCAACAAATCTAGTAAAAGCAGTTCCTTACAGTTATCTGAACAAGGGATCTGGTAGGTAGCTGCACCAGACCCCATTTTCATATCTTCTAAAAAAATGTTGACTTTGTCATATATTTAAAGTTGTTTTAATACCATATATAAAAAATGAAAAATTTAAGTTGATTTTATAATATTTGAAAGGAAAAGTTGATGTATATAATAAGATAAAATTATGAGTGGCTGATATAGAGAAGAAAGAAGTTGCAGTGTGAAAAGTAACATGCATGATAGATAATATTAGGAATGATATAAGTGTAACATGTTTGACTGATTCCAGCACCAACTAACTATCACCGAAAGAGGTAGAAGAGAAGAGAAGAGAAGAGAAGAGAAGAGAGAGAGTGAGGGTGTTATTAATTAGGCAGTGGTGTTGTGGTTGCAACCGTCGAAGGGACAAGTTAAGTTAAGTTATATGCATCAATTCAATGCTACCCAACAACAATGGAGGTGATACCATTTATCTCTACATTACTCAATAAATGCACCACACCTTGCCACCAAACCACTAATTCAGAATCTTGTTTCAAGTCTCTAAGTACAGTTCCAAATGATAATTTTTGAAAAATGTTTCAAATATGAATAATCCTAGTTAAATGCTATCATGAATCTTCGTAAAAGACTGATTAAGCTCAAAACAGGTCTCTATGGGACGAATCAAACACCCTTAATTTGAATATCAGTTCATATAAATACTTTTCTTAAAAAAGGTTCTGAACATTTTTTAAATGGCCAAACAGTACGGACCCTATTTTGCTACTAGAAGGTTGTTATGTTTATTGTTGTCATAATCTCATCAATGCCTTTGTTTTAGCCTTTTAGGAGACAAAAGAGGTCACTTCAGGGATTGCTGTTGACTTTTTAGCCATTTCAATAAATTATCCTTTTTTTTTTCTTTAAACTAATATGATAGAGATCATGTGAATATAAGGAATTTTATTTTTACTCTTTCATTTTTTTTTTATTCTAAACTCTTCATTATCACTTTTTCAGTAGCAGTGATATGTTTTGCATCATTTCAATATTCAGATTTAATTCAAAATTTTCAAACAGTATAAGCCTCAATATTAGTTTAGCATATGAAAAAAAAGAAAAAAGAAAAAAGTGATTCATAAGCCAGAAAATGTCAACAATACACATGGATTTTTGGATAACATTTATATGTATAGGGTTTGTAATACATAATATAATGATCAGAGTCTTCGTAAGAGAATATTATTCTGGAGGAGAAACATAAATTCAATTAATGGACAAATAAGGAAATACAAATTCAACTGTGCTTTCTGAACCACATGTCACAACCTTTTTGGTTTTTGCACTTTGGGCCTCAAACCGCGAGCTGAAGTTTGTAATTATAACCTGTTTTGGACTTTGGGGCCTGCGGCGATATATCAAACTGGGTTTTCTTTGGGCTTCACGTCGATCAAACTTTTTAATTCATATTTTTTTTTTCCTCTCCAGGTATCATTTGGATGTCATTGTTATTATCATTGAAAAAAAATTAATTATAATATTAATTTTACAAAATTTTATAATTTATTTATAATTTTAAGAAAAATAAACTATATAAAAAAAATTTAAAATTTATAATTATTTTAATATTAATTTATACAACCATATGCATCATAATTTTTATTTAACATATTATCTTATTTGTATTTACATTTATAATTATTTTTTATAACAATTTTCAAAAGAAAAAAATATTTATAAATTAAAATTAGTTTATAAATTAGTTATTTTTTATTTTTTAGAAGTATTAAGTTTGTAAAAACTATAAATCTTATAAATTGTTTCCCTAACCTTTCTATTATTTAGCATTTTCTAAAGCTCAGAATATGTTGCAATATCACAAGTGCAATTGATAATCTCGAATCAGAATTGGAGCTTAATTACTATGCATAATAAAAAAGTGAATAAATATACAAAATAAAACTCTAAATTTAGGACAACAGGAAATCTATTCACTTCTGCCATGAAAGATCTAAATATTTTATACTGATTTTAAAGGAACTTTCTAATTTACTCCTCTTTAGCAAAATAGAGATGGTGGTTACTGTCTTAATCAGATGGTTGTTAGATAAATATTGTTTGTTCTAGGTGTGGCCTTTTTTATGCTAGTTTACCTATTTCTGTGAAAAGTTTAAAATGTGAATATTCCCTATTTCATGGAAAGTAATGGATGATGATTATCTAAAGGTTGCTAGAAGCTTTGGAAGCAAATAATTTGAGACAAGGCGATTTGTCTTCTCAGTAGGATGAAATGCATCCCAAAACACATACTTTTCAGCATCTTTGCATGTTAATGGATTCTTGTCATTGCACATGTAGCTCATCTCAAGTGTTCCTGTCGCACAACACGCCTTCTCTTCAACCTTATATCCTGAAATTAATAATGTCCATGCGCAAGGTCAAGGTTTCATGTGTTTCTTTGTTCTAATAATTTCAAATTGATGAATTCATCCCAGAAATTTGTATGAACTGAAAGAGTAACTAAATGTTAGTACGTAAATTGACTTCATTGATGATAAATGCTATGGTTCTTGGGCTTGTGCTGGTATATTGAGGGCCAAAAGTAAATAATATAGAGCATGAACATACTGACAATACAACCAAGAAAAATGCATATGCAATATGAGGAAGATCATCATTCATGCATAAAAGTTAAAAGAACAAGAGGAGTGAGTGCAAAAGAAGATAAGACATATACCATAAGCAGAAGGTCTTTTAATGATATCATCGACGATGGGATATGCATTTGCCGATAATGCTTTGAAGTGTGGTAGTTCCTTATTAAGCTTTGTTATCAGATTATCCAACTTCCTATTGAAGCTCAAAGCAACGTTGTTGTGTTCCTCTTTGCAACGATTGTCCTCAAAAATGTTCGTGGCTCTCTCTAAGGGTAGACACCCCATGGGGATAAGACCAGTTATGGATAATTTACGGGCTCCAAGTGCGTACAATTCCCTAAAAAAATTCTCCGCAATACCCATTAGAAAATCTTCATATTTTGACACGCTGTACTTTCTCCTTCGGATTGGGAGCAGGTAATAGTTTTCTAGGAAATCGTTGGTTCCTAGGCTGATCACGTACAAGGCTTCGCCTATGATCTTCTTCGCTTCTTCTACACCAACATGCTTTCTCAGTTTCGCTTGGTACTCCTTGTACAACTCTATTTCCTTCCACAGTGGTATCACATTCTGTAATATTTTAGATGTCACAGAAAAAACAAATAAAAAACTTGTTATCAATTATACAACTTAGATGGTCTCCATCGAGCATACTGTCTCTCTGGCACAAGAACACAAGATATTCAAGTTCAAAATTGAACAAAGCATTGAAAGAAAAAGAGGATGGAGGAAATAGTGATGCTACGCTAAAGAGGAATCAAGTCTTATTTTTTATGTTAAACAAGATATATGAGATTTTTTATTTTCAATAAATTTCAATTATTAAAAACTAATATATCTTAATAATAACAACAAAAGTCTTATTATTACGCTAGTTTGACTACGTAATAGTACGACAGTATTCAATTTGATTCAAATATTTACTGTGAAAGCTCTTTTGAAAAAGTTCTTATTTATCAAAGACTCTCTTTAACCTTCAATTTAATAGTAAATGCAACTATCTCGACAGTTAGAAATTTAAGCTGTGAAAAAACACTTTATAGTAAGATTTACCAAGACATTCTAATATGTTTCTGGTGTCTTCTTAGTTTTGTGTGCTGATTCCAATAAATCTGAAAAGAAAATCAGTTCTTTTTTTAGAACTTCTTGTAAATTCTAAAGAACAGTAATTATTTCCTTAAAAAAATTCCCCAGCATGTCCTCGAACTTAAGATTACTTTATGTGGTGATGAGAAACAGTTAAGGGCAAACTCAAGAAGCCAAAAGACACTTACTAATACAGCAGAAGTAACATTATCATAACCAGTTCCAGCAGAGGCAAAGCAAACCCCAGTGGCGAAATTTTTAATGCCATAAGCACGATCCAAGTATGCAGGAATGGTTGGTTTGAGGCCAAAACCCTCGGAAATGAAATCTGGAGGCATACGACCGTTGCAGAACCGTCCTGTGGGACGACCACCTTCGAAGTCACGACCATAGGGCTTGAAGTTGCTCTTCAAAATGGTGGATATCCCGTTGTTGTTCCCAGAATCCACAGAGGAGTCTCCGAAAACTATCACCGCAGGGACATTGTTCTTAGCCTCAGAATTTTTTGCCACAAGAATTTGGGTGAAGAATAGTAATAGGCATGCGAGACTCATGATAATATGTTTTGGATTGTGTTGGAGGATAAGCGTGGGTAGAAAAGTTAACACAGAAAAGAATATTTATAGTAATGCTTCGAAATTAGACGTATGAGAATGTTTGGTTGGGAACAATATTAGATAAGCTTAAGTTAGGTTGGGTAAATTTAGATAAACTAAATACACCAGTGGAACAATATTCTTAAACTAATGGAAATTGATTTTTGATGACTTTTTTATTCTCAATATCAATCTTTGATGAAAGACATTTTAGAATAAATAAATAAATAAATTCAGAGATAATTATAAAATAAAAATTGATTAATTTTAGGGTTTATGATACAATGATAAATGGGACAGCTTTATAACCTTTTAAGAAAATTCAATTAATAATAACTTTATTAAAGGTGATAAAAAATATTGTAATCATTCTGATACACACTATTATTTAGCCGGGGACATTAATGCAAACCCTACATTAAATCCCAACGAAAACTTTCTCAGCCAATTCATCACATACATCTAATTTCGAACCACTAAAACTCATTATTATTTTTAAACATTAATTAATCAACTCATTATTATTTAAATAATAACACTACATACAAATATTAGTAAAATGTGAATTAAATGTTAATAACTTACAAATAACAACTAATATTATATTAAAAAAAAAAAACTAATGGTGAATCTTCTCTGAGCCTGCTGAAGCAACTAATTAAATCATCTTTGGTGTATTAATGTAAATGATTATACGTCACTATATGAAATCCTGTTCCGTAAACTTTGGAGAGCACGCATAAAAGAAATTCTGAATAGTCACCTATCAAGAATAAAGACTGCGAGATACCACTAAAATTTCTTATTTCACTATGAAATGATTCATCCTTATAAAGTTATATACTTGTTTCAGGAATATTTCTAGAAGCTTTCTATTTCACAAAATTATTATTTTACTTTTGGGATTCAGGAATATATATGTATCTGTTAATTAATATTCGGAATTCTATTTCTAACTTTGCAGTTATATTAAATATTCAGGGAAAGAGTTTTTTTATCACTAGAAATATATATAAAAAAATTGAATCAAGCATGTTAAAAATTAATTGAACCGAATTATAAAAATTGAACTGTTTTGAGAAAATATTTTATATAAAAACAAAAGTTAATTCTTCGATTTAGTTCTTTGAAAATAACACTTATAGGAGCATCCTTTTATACTGGAAACATCTATGAGGATGAAAATGAATAATTAAATTTAACTAAATCTAAAACTGGGCCACTTTCTATGAAAACATATACAATTAATTTTAAAAAAATGAATAAATATTATATATATTATGATTATATTTTTAAAGGAATATATATTATGAAGGTTAGGGTATACTGCACATAGAAAACAAACTCTACTTCATAACAGTAATAAAAGGGTATATGAAAGATGAGTAATGTAAACAATGAGACTCTTATAATAGATTATTTGTTGTAACAGCTAAACACACAAAAACGAATACATATCAAACATGCATGCATGGGAACCAGAATTAAATCTAGCTATTTGTATATTTTGAACTTGCCCTGTGTGATCTTCAAGATGGAAAGTAATGGACGATGATCATCTAAAGGTTGCTAGAAGCTTTGGAATCAAATAATTTGAGACAATGCGATTTGTCTTCTCGGTAGGATGAAATGCATCCCAAAACACATACTTGTCAGCATCTTTGCATGTCAGTGGATTCTTCTCACTGCACAAGTAGCTCATCTCAAATGTTCCTGTCGAACAACACGCCTTCTCTACAACCTCATATCCTGAAATTAATAATGTCCTTACCAAGGTCAAGATTTCATGTGTTTCTTTGTTCTAATAATTTCAAATTGATGAATTCATCCCAGAAATTTGTATGAACTGACACAGTACTAAATGTTAGTAGGTCAGTTAACTTTCACTAATAATAAATGCTATGGTTTTTGGGCCTGTGCTGGTATATTGAGGGCTAAAAGTAATTGATTTTATCATGCATAAACCTGCAATATGAAAATCCATGACCATGCCAGTGATGGAATAGTTAGGAGGATACAATTTTAAATGAGTGACAGCTATTCAAAGTATACTCATTTCATACTTCTTATTCTAGAAATTTGACAAAAATAAGTACTAAACATTTTTAAGATCAATTATAATCTGACAAATCATGTACTTTTCATTTACTTTTTTATATTTGGTAAGTATTCTAGAGTGTTTTTAAAAAATTATGCAAAAATGACCAACTACCTTAGGTATATGATGTGCAGAATTTGGATTCAGAATTAAACCTATTTAGAATTTAACATTGTAGTTGGTGATAGATGACCTGGTGTTCATAAATTGGTATTAATGATAAGAAATAAAAGCAAACCTGAAAGCTGAGAAGGATGACATAGAAGAGGTCCCTTATTCTTTAAAGCACAAAAAATTGTACTATACTGGTGGCCATAAAAACTCAGAATTAAATCTTCTGTTTCTTCACTCATCATGAATATCCTTTCTTACACATAATCTATTTCCTAATTAAATTCAGATTAACTAACAATAACAACTCTATTTCTGTTTGCTACCTTCTGATGCATTTGTACAGTTATAGTTGACTAATTTTTAATTTTGTTTGGAAGTATTGAAGAGAGATGACTTATCAATCTCATTAATTTATAATATTTCTTCACATTAAAGTAACTAATGTTTGATCTTTCACTAAAAATTATAACAATTCAAAATTAACTAAAAATTGTAATTACCCAAAAGTATTTGTCTTCAAGTTTAAAAATCATAAACATATCATTTTGTATTTATCAATAATTAATTTCACTAAATAAGCTTTTAACTAATTTTTTTTTCTTCAACTTTCAAATAACTTGTCGACTATTTTATCAAGCATAAAATTCCAAAATTTATCACTGTGATATTTATTTGTTAGCATGCATCATACTATTATTATAAACTCATTTATGTTTAATATAATGTTCAATTTCAGTTAAATAAGGTTTATACATATAGAAATAAATTTAGACTAACATTTTATATAAGTAGTACAATGTATTTATTCATTCGAGAATATTAAATTTAGTACTCAGTCAGTACTGTTTAAATAGTTTGAAGAAATCAATGAAATGTAATAAATACATGAGGACTTTTAAATAAAGAAATAAAAATTTGTTATATTAAAACTGCAAAAAAAATATCAATAAATATGTTTAATATGGTTAAAATACCTAGTAAGATATACTTATTAATTATTGAAATATTTATTAATAAGGCAGTTAAATAAATTAGTTAAAAGAAGTTTGCCAGAAGGAGAAGATATGTAATAATCATCCCATTTTAATTTGAATGAGGAGAAGGGCATTCCCTGGTTTGGTAAATGCATTAACTGTGCAGTTAAATGTTATTCGCCCAGGTTAGATAAGGAAGTTAAAGCACATCACATGTATGACATTTTTTTACAAAATTTATATAATCTACTTAATAAATATAAATATTAAATACTTTTGGTATTATTTTCAATCCATTTTTGAGTTTTGTTTTGATTATTTAATAAAACTATTTATTACATAAATTTGATTAAAAAACAAAATTAAAATTATTTATATTACATGTAAGTTTTTATTAAACCCTAAATTATCTTACTATGAATATTTCACGAATGCTGGTAGAATTTTTTTTTGTTTCCGTCCTGTACAAGACAAAGAAAAACAAGTTTTTATTTTTTTCTTTTGTTTTCACTTTTTTTTTTTAATTTTCAAAAATATAAAAAAAAATGAAAACAAACAAACAAAAATGTTGTTTACTCTTGATTTCACACTTTTTTTTAAATCTTTTTTCTTGTCTCTAAAATTCAAACATGTTATGCCATTCGACCTAATTTTTAACCATGTGTGGATATGAGCAGAAATATTGAAGAATTCCTTACAAACTTTTTGTACTATATAAGAAACCAGTTAGAAAATTTGGTAGAAAAAACAAAATCACAATGTACTGTGAATATGTTTACACGATTTTTTTAAAGAAGGAAAAACAAAACAAATGAAATTAACAGAAGCAAACAAATATAGAACATGAACATACTCACAACTACAACCAAGAAAAAGGCATATGCAATATGAGGAAGAAAGAAATAAGCAGCAGAAAACACCATAATCATCATCATTCATGCATACAAGTAGAAAGAACAAGAGAAGTGAATGGAAAAGAAAATAAGACATACCATAAGCAGAAGGTCTTTTAATGATATCATCGACGATGGAATATGCATTTGCCGGTATTGCTTTCAACTGTGGTAGTTCCTTATTAAGCCTTGTTATCAGATTATCCAACTTCCTATTGAAGCTCAAAGCAACGTTGTTGTATTCCTCGTTGCAACGATGGTCCTCTAAAATGTTAGTGGCCCTCTCTAAGGGTAGACACCCCATGGGGATAAGACCAGTTATGGATAATTTACGGGCTCCAAGTGCGTACAATTCCCTAACAAAATTCTCCCCAATACCCAAAAGAAAATCTTGATATTGTGACACTGAGAAGTGGACCCTTCGGATTGGGAACACATAATAGTTTTCTAGGAAATCGTTGGTTCCTAGGCTGATCAAGTACAATGCTTCGCCTATGATCCTGTTGGCTTTTTCTACACCAACATGGCTTCTCAGTTTCGCTTGATACTCCTTGTAGAACTCTATTTCCTTCCACAGTGGTATCACATTCTGTAATATTTGAGATGTAACAGAAAGAAAAAAAAAAGAAAAGAACTTGTTATTATTTAAACAAATTGGGTTGTCTCCATCGAGCATACTGTCTCTCTGACACAAGAAGACGAGATATTAATGTGAAAATTAGAATAAAGCATTATAAGTGATTGAGAAAGAAAACGAGGATGGAGATAATAATGATGCTTTGCTAGAGAGGAATCAGGTCCATAAAAATAATATTATATACTCTCATGGCAAATTAAACTATGTTATCAATAAACTTCAACTAGTAAAAAATTATTTATCTTATAAATGTGTTTCACAATATGTTTTTAACACTTCTCTTTATATTTTTATTGACTTCATCATATTCAAAACATTTAAAAAAAATATCATCCATAAACGACAATAATAACAACAAAAGTCTTATTCTTAGGATAGTTTGACTCCATAATAGTACGACACTATTCGATTTTACTAAAATATTAACTATAATATTCTAAATTTATATTCATGAAAGACTCTCTTTAACCTACAATTGAATATTAAATGCAACTATCTGGACAAAGAGAAATTTAAACTGTGAAAAAACAATTTATAGTAAGATTTACCAAGACATTATAAAAATATGTTTCTGGTTTCTTCTTAGTTTTGAGTGCTGATTCCAGTAAATCTGGAAAAAAAAAAAATCAGTTATTTTTTTTACAACTTCTCTTAAAAAAACAGTAATTATTTCCTTTTAAAAAAATCCCCCAACATGTCCTCTAACGTAAGATTACTTTATTTGGTGATGGGAAACAGTTAAGGGTCAAACATAGGAGTGAAAAAAAAGAAAAGAAAAGAACCCAAAAGACACTTACTAATACAGCAGAAGTAGCATTATCATAACCAGTTCCAGCAGAGGCAAAGCAAACCCCAGTGGCGAAATCGTTAATTGTATAAGCAGGATCCAAGTATGCAGGAATGGTTCGTTTGATGCCGAAAGCCTCAGCAATGAAATCTGGAGGGACACGACCGTTGCAGAACCGTCCTGTGGGACGACCACCTTCGAAGTCACGACCATAGGGCCTGAAGTTGCTCTTCAAAACAGTGGCTATCACGTTGTTGTTCCCAGAATCCACAGAGGAGTCTCCGAAAACTATCAGCGCAGGGATATTGTTCTTGGCCTCCGAATTTGTGACCACAAGAATTTGGGTAAAGAATAGTAATAGGCATGTGAGACCCATGATAGTGTTTTGGATTGGTGTTGGTGGAGAAGCGTGGATAGAAAAGTTAACAGAGAAGACAAGATTTATAGTAGTGGTTCGAAATTAGATATATGTGATTAATTGGCTGAGAAAGTTTGGTTGGGAATTTTAATGAAGGGTTTGCATGGGTTTTCACGTTGGTGGTTTTATTCCCAATTTTTTTCGACCTAATTAATGTCCCACATTGCTGACTAAACAAAGTGTGTATCAGAACGATAACAATACTTTTTATCACCTTTAATATAGTTATTATTACTTAAAATTTCTTAAAATGTTATAAAGCTGTGCCTCATTCTATCCTAAACCCTAAAATTCATCAATTTTTATTTTATAACTATCTCTAAATTTATCAATTATATTTATCTATTTATTCTAAAATGTCTTTCATCAAAGATTGATATTAAGAATAAAAAAGTCATGTTTATTCCATAATGATACAGAATATTGCCTAGATTCTTATTCTTGTTTGGTAATTGGGAGGAATGACTAGAAGCATTTATTTAACTATTTTTATATGTTCTGAACATTTCATGAAAAATTCTGGTCCTATAATTATTGTTCCACTCGTCTCTTGAGTTTTACAATGTCAATTTCAATTGAAGTAAAGTCAAAGTTTTTACTTGATAAGATTTTATCACATACCAACTTAACAATGACTCTAACCTGTCTCACACCATTTAAACAAATTACTTTAATTGTTTGTTTTCCAATGTTTAGGTCCAACTTGATTTTGTTGGTTTGAGCTATATATTCATTAATTACAGAAACTAACATAAAGCAACACAAGCCAATTTATATAAACTAAAAGTAAAACAGAAACCAAATTATATATAAGCTTTAATTAGGTTGGCTAAATCAAGTTAGTCAGTTTTTCCTAACTTTATGATAATTTCTTAACTCCAGACTCGACCTAATTAAAAATAATTTTTATATTATTAAAAACATAATTATATTATTATACTATTTTTATTGCATGTTTTTTTTTATAACTTTTAATCCTTTTTGTTATTTAAATTTCTACATATATATATCAGTTCTATAAGAAAGTGTTGGAAAGCTATATTTTAAATAATAATAATAATAATTAATAAGTTATAAAACTTAATAAATAATAGTAGAAACATGTATTGTCATGTCAAGAATTAATGATATTTTAATATTTTAAGATAGTTTAAAATGGTAAAGATTAAAATCACTCCTAAATTTGTTAAACCTTGTCGAAATTATAAAAATCTTAAAACTACACAGAAATATTAAAAATAAAAATTAGCACAGGTATTTGTCAAACAAAGAAAATGGATTCAGAGAGTCTCTTATGAGAAAATTTATAATGTTAAAAAGGAAGAAACAAAAGCATGAATAGCTAAAATAAAATAATAACATCATCAAACAATCAAGTAATATAATAGAGAAAAGAAATGCTATAGACATACATTAATTGTATAAAATTTAAGGAGAAGACAATAATAAATGTTTAAGTAATAATATATAATCTAAATTAAATTTTGATCTCTAATATACTAATAAATAATATTTTTTTACAACAAAATAAAATACAGATAAAATATACTGAATCTTATACACTTAAAGATGACATTATAATTTGACTAATTAGTTTTCCTTATGTTTTTCCTATGAGATGAAGTTACTATTATTTTAGTAAATTAATAACATAAGGTTATCCAATTTCAAAATTTAATCTGTAAGTTTATTTATTTTAATTAGGGATGGTAAAGTGTATTAATATGTACTTTTGTACACTTTTTTTTATAGTCATTAATGGAAGTGGGTTGAATATTTAATTGATACACCTCATGCTGAAGAGTTAGGAGATTAACCTGGTAAAAAAACAAAAAATAGGTTATATTAATGAAATTTGACCTACTAAAACTCATTATTTTTGTAAATATATTAAAAATATCAATTCATTCAACCAATATAACAACACTACGTACAAATATTATAATGTAGTAAGATGTGAATTAAATATTAATAACTTACAAATAACAACTAATATTATATTAAAAAAATAAACAAACAAATGTTCAATCTTCTATGAGCCTGCTGAATCAACTAATTAAATCATATTTGGTGGATTTAGATTGATCACGAAATAAATCTCTGTTCTAAAATTTTTTTTAAGTGTTTATGAATTGATGTTCAAATAGTTCAAGTAAACAAAATTGTTGTAGTGTTTTGCCTAGGTTTTATCAACCTTGAAATGATCGCCATTAGAAGTATTCAATAGAAAATTTGATTGTAGTGTCCACTCATATATTAACAATTAATTTTTTTCCAAAAAAAGTTCATGCAAAATATTTTATATGTAAATAAACTTAATTTTGATACATGATACACGTTCTTTAAGAATTTATGAAACTTATTTTGATACATGATACACGCTCTTTAAGAATTTCTTTTCATAATTCAGACTTTGGAGACAGTTCACCAAAAGAATCAAAATTTGTCGTGTCAATGTGATTGATATTTTATTTTGTTAATAGCAGATAAATTATTTTTCTGGCTGTAATTAAAAGGAGACCTGGACATATAAAATTGCACAGAAAATTAGATATCAGAATTGCCAATGTGTCATTATCATTCTAAATGAAATGTTTTGTTATTCATATCATCATGCCTGAAAAAGAAATAAAATAATTAATAGATAGCAACATTTTTAACACAGCAAGAAGATATCTATTTCACACCTAAAATATCTTTTCTTCGATCGAATTGATTCATTTGAATGTAAGAAGAAACATCTAACTACGATTTCATTGCTTAAGATAAAGATGAAACCATAAAATAATACAAAAACTCGTGCTATTAATTTAACAAATAATTTTATAAAATACTTATAATTTAATAACTCTAAGCTACATCTTTCAACTATCAACAAATCTTAGTATTCAATATTAGACGAAAATAAACATACCCTTATTTTGATGTCTATAAATAAAAAATATTATTTTAATTACATAGACAAAAAAATAGTGTTGCATTTGTACAGGCTATGTTTCATCTATAAACAGATGATATTTGCATGAATATTATGTTATTTATGTTATCTTATCAAGAATCAAGAATCAAGTTTGATGTTGAAAAGATAAAGTTGCAGACAAAGCAATGAAAAAAATGTATGAAGAAACATCAACATCTCTCTTAACGTCACTGCATCAAATCCTGCCATGTAAACTTCGGAGAGCAAGCATAAAAATACTGATTTGAAAGAAATATATATTATGAATGCTATACTGAACTACTTTATGACAGTAATAAAAAGAGTAATGAAAGATGAATTATGGGAGCATGAGGGTGTCAGAAAGGGTGTGAATTAAAGATAAAAGCTGTGTTCATGCAGAGGCATGTTAGAGAGGACATTATATTGATTTGGAACTGCAAAATAAAAGCAGAAATAGGTGCAAATTGAATGCAAGAAAATGATGAGCTGGGTCTGAGCTACTTGTTGAGTGTGAAATATGAGGTATCAACTACTTCCTACAGTTCCTATGGATCATATGATAAATATCTGCCCTACTTATTCCCACCTACTAACCAATTCAATCCCTCTTCTCTTCTACATTACTTATATATTCTACAACAATATCACTAACAACAACTGCAACACTCTTTCTAACAAATTATAACTTTAAATGAAAGATTTGTATATTATAATTTCATCATACCATATCTAACCTATCTTTTCACATTTATCATTCAACATTTTAAATGAGATTAAATATTGATATAATAATATATGATAAGATAGGGCTATCAATCTTTTTGCATAATCTTAAAAATTAAACTTTAAAACTAATTTAATTTTATAAAACTGATTATTAAAATGATATTTACATTTACTTATATTACAATTTAGTTATATGTTAATGACTCATTTTTAATAAAATCTTTTCGTTTAATTATATTTTACTCGTCCACAATACTTAAATCCTGAATTATTGATAAATTATTTCAATTTAATCAATGGTTTGAATTTCAACCTTAATTAAGTTTTTTTTTTATGTCAATACAAACGTTAATATAATTCATTTGAATTAAAATTAAAAATAGAAATTAATATTTTCATTAAAAAAAATGAAAACATCAATCCATTTGAAGTTTTTAAAAATTAAAACAACAATTATTTTAGAAAGGAAAGAGTACATATAATTTGTATGAAAAAAAGTGCCGGACCTAGCTTTGAAAGGATAAAAAATATTGTTCAAGGAATTCTATTAAACATTAATTTCTCATTACTTCAATTTTTTTTTCTTAATGTTTGATAGAATAATAATTATTTCAAGTTCAGATTTCATGTATAAATCATAATTTGTAAAAATAACTAAAAGAAAATTGTTTGGTTTGAACATTGTAATACATTAATACATGCTACCTGAGAATCAAATATATTGTTTCACATTTAATAATAAAATATTTCAAACATTTAGTTCATTTTCTCCTGTTTCTGGATTTTTTTAAATGCATATTAATTTAGTTAATTTGAAAAAGAAAAAGGTAATTATTTGTAGTAATTTTTAAACAACCTTCTGAAATAAAGCATAATATTTTCTCATGAAGATTTTGATCTAGTATACAAGTGAGTCAACAAGCACACACGCTCTTGTATTGGATGAAACTGATTCTTCAGCTTATTTTGTTGTGAGTTTTACAAACACCTGCATGTTAACCATCATTTCAGGTAACCTTTTACCAAAAAAAGCGAATCTTCACTTGCCACGTTTCTAGTGAAAACCTAGTCCTACGCAAAAAAAGAGCATAACATGTTAGTTTCCAGTTTGAAGTGGATCTACATAAGACCAGTTCCAACATTCTAAGCATCGCTCTAAAAATAGTAAACAACACTGCTTTTAAAACTACCCCGCATTCAATTTTCTACCAAGCTTGCTCCTCTCATAACTCTCAAAGACTCTAAACAAACCTTGTGCTAGCAATGGCCAAATATTCCAAAGCAATGCTCGTATTTGGGTTGCTGGTGGTTAGCATGTGGTGCATGAAGAGCACTGAGGGTAGCATTGTAGATGATGCTGGTGCCACCATTCACGCAGTGAGGCGTGAAGACTCTCATGAAGGGTGTGGATCGAGCCCCACCGACGGAGGAGTGGAACAGTGCACAGGCGAAGATGACAGCCTCGGATTGTATGCTGATGTTGATGACTCTTTCAAGGGTGCCATCAAGAGAGCCACTTCTGTTTTCCATTCTCATGATGACAATGATGACTCTCCTAATGTTGCACACAATAATGTCAATATCTTAGGACATTGACGCGATTATAGTATGTTTGGTTTTTTCAGATGCGATTTTTCACCTTTCAGAATGTGGTTATAGTAATACTTCCACATTCTTAGAGTCCAGTTTTTTTTTTTTTTTTCCTTTATTTTTTGGTCCTCGTAGTGGGATATTTCAGAATTCATTTTGGTTGGTTTAGCTTAAATTTATTCTTCTTTTTTTGTCATGGTTGAGTAAGTGTACGTAGGATCCAGCAATAAAAATGCTATTACGATGTGAAAACAATGTTTCTTTTACAGTTGGCATGGATTTATAGGTGAACATTTATATATTACCAATATCTACATGAAATATTACTTCACCTATGCAGTTATAGGCCACTGCAATGCAGGTCAAAAGCTTGCCATCCTGTTGTTAATTACTGCAGCATTAATATTAATATTAATGGTGCACGAATGGACATTCGGTGATGAGAAATAATGGTGTATTAGTGAGAAATCACATGTATCAACACAGTCAACGGTTTGTAACTGTTGACATGTGTCTTTAAAATTGATTATCAAAATAAAAAATGTGGTTGATCTTGAATGTGTATAATCTTCAATTGTACTGAATATCTATCTCAGTGTTCATGCGTAAGCGGATCCTCAATAAGTTATAAAAAAACTGTGGAAAATACAAATTTAATACATTAATGAGATATATTATTACATATCATAATAATTCTAAAATTATTATCAATAACCATGAGATACTATAAAAAAAATGAAGTTTTATATAAACTTCAAGGAAAAGTAGAGAGGCTAAGCGACGAAGCCTTGGTAGAAAGCAAGAGAAGGTAGAACCCCGAGGCTCTCACCAAGTAGGTTTGGAAAAAAATAAAAACACGGAACCTTATTCTTATAACATCACTGAATATATTTACAACTACTTTAAATCAACAACCACTACCAACTCTTCTTAATAATATAATAATAAAATTAATATCTTAGATAACAAGATAATAAAATTAATATTAATATTATTATTATTATTTAGAAGAATTATTAATTTGTTATTTGATTTAATGTGATGTCAATAAAACATTTTCGTTCTTACAAACAGAAAGGGTTATTTCCAACCCAAGGTTTGTGACACTCTACGTAGACATTTGAAGGTGTAAGGCTGAAAGGATAGGAATTTTAGAACAAAAAAAGGGAACCTTTTCAAGCTTGAGACAAGAAAAGGAGGGAAACCCCGGAAGAATCATGATTGCCTCGTACTGTCTAAATGAATTGACAAGGCTTTTGCTGGTTCTCATAAGTCATATATGTAGAAACATGACTTTAATGCATCGAATATTATTGAGGTGGGCCTGGTTAAGTATAATAAGTGGAAAATGATAGAGTATATAATAATTTTGATGTTGCTGGTGAGGCATAGGTGGAGAAATGGACACGGTTCCGCGTGAATTGCTTCAGTATGCTAACGCAATAGAAAGATCGAAATATCAAATTCAGTCTCCAAATAATAAGCATCTCATGGTTAATTTAGCATGGTCGTAAAAATAAAGGTGAAAATTTGATAATGAATTTCAAAATCTTGTCCATAAAAGTTTTGTATATTTCAGAACAGCGATTCCCCAACAGAATTGTTTACTATTGTATACTTTGTAGAGAAGATTTTGCTTATAATATTAGAAACTGGATATTGTTGTGCAGATCTACTGAGACCAGTAAAATATGCTGTAACTCAATACTACAACCAGAGGTAACTATAAAAAGATTTGAGAAAAACATGGGAAAAAAGAAGTTGGTATAGAATTGACAAGTCACTTATGATTATTGCACCTTGACTTGAAATATGGCAGCCTGGTACTTGTAAACTTCACCACAAGCCAAATTGTCCAGCAGCTCAATCACACATGTGGCTGGTGAGAATCAAGAACCATCCATTTGGATATCAGTACCATTTGGATTAGGTTGGTTGGCATTAAAGGGACTTCCAGCCACATTCTTCTGCATCGGTCCAGCGCCAAATGTAAACTCTGTAGGTGCAATGTCTAGGGGTGATAGGGTGAAGATTGAAGGAGTCCCAGCAGTGCTGAAGGAAGGAAGTTGAGCTGGATCATGGATCTTTGGGAAACCAAAGCTAATTGAAGGAAGCACTGTAGGCGAGAAACTGGGCAGCAGAGAGCTGCCGCTATCAATCGGTCCATAGATCTTCTGCTCATACTCTTGCAGTTGCTGGTACACACCTGTACATTAAGAGGAAGCATGCATGTTAGAAAAGTGATAATGAACCTTCCAAATGCAGCCAAACACTGAATTTATCACTACTTGATATAGAAAAACATATGAAGTGGAAACAAGTAATATCCCACCAATTCCCATTGTTTATTAGCAAATCTTCTATTCTATTGCAGTAACAACATACTGAAGATGGTTGCTTCATTTTGGAAATATGGTCATGGTGTAAACATGCATGTGAATCATAAATAGTTGTCAATTGCCAATCCTGGATGATCCCAAAAATAATATATTGGGAAAGCAGATATAAGTGATGTACGAGATAACTAATTTATAGTAAACCACATAAATGCTTCATTTTATTGTAAGAAGGTATACAAAATTAAAGAATATGCATCATTCACAAAAAAGACAGTCCAAACAGACACATACCATTTATCTAAAGCATAATATGATGACAAAAGTCAAAAAGCTGAAAAATAAGGCAGGGAAACAAACTTGATGGGAACTAATAGAAAGAAAAAAAAAATGGAACAATAAAAACAGACTAATGCAATTAAATTTAGTGGAATGTGACCTTTTAAGTGTAATACGTCACAGCAAAAAAAAGAAGAGATGAACAGAAAAACTGAAACAATTGTGTTCATGAATCAGATCTATGGCAGACGAGGGCACAGAGAATGAGTTTTGTTGGAACCTAACCAACAAACAGCAATAGTGGGTTGCTGGAAAACACACAACTAGAAAAAAGAAAAGCACTGGTGCTGATTGATTGTCAAACAAGTGATGGAAGTGCAAATGTTTTTCTTTTAATGGCAGTGATTTTTCATTGAAGGACTCAACAGAGAGGGGAGAAGATGGGTATCTCTTGTATCCACATAGTGTCTACACAAGCTAGAAAAGTATTTACTGAGGCAGTCAAATTACAAGATCAATGAAAGTTAAAATGAATTAAGATATAACAATATTAATGTTGTAATTTGTCGATCTTTGATATGTACAATAGTTTGGGGCTTACGCAACCATACTTATCCTATAAAGTTTTGAAAACCGTTATGGCAACCCCAAGTCATAAGGTGACTTTATCTCATGCACTCCCGCAAAATGGGCTGCAAAATGCATTGCAGTGGGATAACAGCACCACAATACAGCAAAGATGTCTATAACGTGAAAGAGTAGGACTGAACTTTGAATGTAGTGAAGCCACCACACCTCCTCAAAAACAAAATTGTACATGCTATTTTAAGGCAGGGATGATGGGACAGGGAGAATTCTCAAGTTGGAAGCATATCCATGTTGATATTTTCAATCTCACAACGGGTTGTCCTAAGCAAAGTCCTCAGTAATTTCTAAGCATCCGAAATACACAAATCACAACCATTTACCCATATCAAATGAACTGTTAATACATCACTAATCTAAACTGAAAAAAGTCCATTTCGTTGTTTGACCAATTTGCACTCCTTCCACTCTAAATTTTGATAAACTATCAAGTACTAACTCAGTAAATTAATTTGATTAAATTTCCATAAGGGTCTTCAGATAAATAATTTGGCAGTTAAAAGTCTTCACTTAACCAACACTGAAATCTGACGACTTTTCTGGAAACTGGAAGCAAAACTGGATAAGGTAAACATACATACCTTGAGTTAATTCAACAGAAGGTCTACGTTCCTTTACCCACTGATAACTCTGTGCAAGTCTCCATCCTTTGGACTTCATCAAGTATGCAATCACAATAGCTGGAGACCTGTCGATGGATATGTGTGATTCAGAAATTTAACACTTATATATTCCATTCTCATTTGAAAGGCTGTGATACAATAACCTCTATATCAATGCCGTCTTGTTTTGTGAGGATCATCACTTACTAATTCAAACTAATCAGTGCCAAATGTCAGAGCATGTTGAAGAATTATCTTACCTACTCTTTCCTGACATGCAATGAACCAGAACACGCTCCTTATCCTTCTCACATAGCTCTGCAAAGGAAGCACACGGCATTTGCTTCATTATGAAGGGTAAAAGGAAGAAATATAAGAGAAAAGTGTATTGTCAGAACTTAAGACAAAGAATCTATTAATTACCAGTTACTCAGTTAATTTTAATTAGCCAAATCAAATGTTATAACTTAATGCAGTGAATAACAGCATAGGAAGTGTTACTTATATTTAATATTCCATTAATGTTGTCAACATTTTAGGCTGATTATATTCTGGAAGACAGATATAAGCAAATGAGAAACTAATAGAATGTAAACCAACTCCGTCAGGGAATTTTAGAACAAATGACGACCATTTAAACTAAATCAAATGAGAAAAAGGTTTAGAGAGAAGTGCAATTAAAGCCTTATACCCTAGAGAATTTATTATAGATTAATCACCCAATGATGGAAATGCATCAAATATCATAATACAAACCCACACTCTTGTGTAAACATGTTTCCCTGTCCACTATCAACAACAGTGGAGGAAAGAAGATGGGGCCAGATTAGCCGACAACAGGTAAAGGGCATGGTTAGGGACTTGGTGAAAAACCACCAAAAATTACCAATGTTACAACAATTTCGTTAAGGATATGTCCCTAGGTACATAGTTACCAAATTGTGAAGCAAAAGGTCTATTTTTTGAATCATGAATCAGAAGATATCACAAACCATAAGATTCATTATTAACTACTAAAATAAATTAACATATACTTTTAACAAAAGAATTTATATAATGGTGTATAAACAAATAATATCTTTATTTCCTCCATAGGAACATTATTGGGGTTCTTCATAATTTTCGCTCTCCCAACATTAATATATATTTGCAATAAAAAAACATTTTTTCCAGTCACCCGTTTGTTTATCTCTCTCCATGGCAGCTGGGTCATTTCAGATCTATAGATGTTGGGTGTGTTTCACCCCCTATCAACCTCGATAAGGTTACAAACAATGTTGGACTATACAACAAGAGGATCATCGTCATCAGAGCATCCACAAGCCCTGATCACCAGTCCACAGTATCTTTCCATCTAAGCAGCACGTAACAACATATTTCAGCACCATTTCAAAAAAGCATATTCGTGCACCTCTCCACCAAGAAGGCTCCACCCATCACTGCCTTGGTCTATCACACTAGTGGCTATTGCCTCCCTGTCCCTCCAAGATATGGATTGTTGGAAATCTTGACAAAATAAAGATTCCTACAATTCTAATGACTCAGCATGCAATTTGAAGTTAAAGTGAAACTCCACATAATCTGTATTCATGGAGAAACGACTCACATTACTACTAATGAATCAAACTACCATGTATTTGATGTGGATGTTATCACTTTTAACAACAATAAGAACCTAAATATTTTTTTTTCCTACGAGACAGGATCTGTTACATGATCAAACGCGACAATTGTTTATCAACCATGAACCTAGTGTTTGAAGGTCCATTAAGGCTCACTTATTTGGACTTCGTATGTACACCAGATCAAGTCTTCTTATGAGTTCTTCTACTGTTCTTTTTCTTACATGGTTAAACCACCTTATGCGAGATTTTAGCATCTCTTCCTCAATAGGTGCTATTGTTTCCTCCTCTCTAATGCATTCATTCCTGATCTAGTTTTTGTATGTCCACTCATCCACCATAAACTCATCTTTTCCAAACAGTATTTATTCTCTAATTCGCTTTTCAACACCCAACATTCAATACCAGTTATTAAAAGAATAAATTCGTTAAGAAAAAGATATGATTACAGAGTTCAGAATACATGAAATTTACAAATGCTTTTCTTTTGTCCTTTTTTACCTATTATTTCATTAACCTAGACCTCGATGAAGTAATTTACAATAAACTAACTGTGTTGTTCGTGTAAAACAGTAAAATGTGTTTAAACTTCATTATGTCTCTCGCAGAGTAGTCAATAGAGCTCATTCACAGGAAGGTCCCACTCCTAGTTAAGTGGTTGTGTTACACCCTCTAGTCAAGGTCCTTCACTAATCATAGTGCAAACGGAGCCCTTCACAGCTGTTCCCAGCTGCCCTTCGATCAGTTTTGACTTGCAATTTTTAAGGCAAAGATTAACCTCGTCAAACATGGTGAGATTTTCTCTTCACATACATTCTATTTTCTATCAGAACTTGCCTGCATATCCAGATTCATGAATGTTAAACTTGTTTCCTTTATTGTTTATACTAATTGCATTACATCATAAGAGGATGCAGGAATCTGTTCCATTTGTTGCCAGCCATATTCCTAATTTTAGGTATTTTGTATATTTTTCAGCAAATATAGATGTTTAATGTATGTAGGATTCAAAATGATAATCATCCCACAATTGCCTTTTGGGAGGATGGTCGCTCCGAACCACTATTCACTGATTGCTACTATGGTCTCTCACCATGTATTTATTATCTTGGTAAAACAATCAGTATGATGCTCCCTAATAAGAAAATAGATTAAAGCTTTCTATGATATTTCATCCTGACTATGCACAGTTGGGAAAGTTTCAGCCTCTGAAAGACCTATGTAATGTATACAGATACCCATGACGAGAAAAATTATAAGAAACCACTGTGATAGACTGATATATAGTGAGGATTCTCTCAAATAATCATATTGCTGAAGGAGGAGCTTCCTTCAATATTGACTTTAAGCAGGCTCTTTTGAGAAAACTAGCAGAAACAGAAACATAGGTAAAAGTGGATGGAAAGGGAAATTGCAATTTTAGGCAATGTTGGGTTCGGAAGGGAGGACTAGTGGGGTGAGCAAGTAGCTGATAATAAAGTGTGGCGGATTGGTTCATGATATAGTGGAATCAACCGGTTCATAAACAAAACAGAATGAAGTGAAAAGTACCAAGGAATATCTTTCAAGACCTTTGGTGATTTCCTTTTGCTATGTAAGTGAACAACAAATATGTCAGGTCTCTGTGATTCTACAATGGTATTTTCCTTTTCATTTACTGCTTAGTTGTTATATTTTGATAGTATATAAATTGACTAGATGATTCATAGAGAAAATCCTTTAGAAGAAGAATCTAAACACTATTACGTAGCGGTGCAAGTGAACACAATGAAGGTAAAAGCCCACAAAGCAGATCATTTACTTGTATTAAACTTGAAGATAGTGGAAAATGTTCCAATAGCATGTGCAAGTATCATATTTAGTAGTTATTATAAAAAAAAATGCAAATCCATGTTAAAGAATAACCTGGGAAAATGAAGTGATAAGAAGTATAAATTGTAAATGGGCAAAAAGGAAAATACCTAGAAACTGAATTGCTTCATCAAATGGCAAAGTTTTGTCATCTGGGAGGCAGTGATAGGTAAATGAGTTCTTGTAGAGATTTTGACAAGAAGGAACAGTCTGCGTAGGTAGAGAATTCAAAGGTATTATAAGAAAATAAACACAC
Source organism: Macrotyloma uniflorum (assembly GCA_016859785.1). Classification (NCBI taxonomy): domain Eukaryota; kingdom Viridiplantae; phylum Streptophyta; class Magnoliopsida; order Fabales; family Fabaceae; genus Macrotyloma; species Macrotyloma uniflorum. Next base: position 835,963 of record BDMB01000011.1, read on the forward strand.
AAGTTTGGATAAGCAGATTTAAAGTGCAAAACATCTGAGCAAGATAGGAATGACATACTAAATGAAAACACGTTGAATATCATTCAACTCCATTCTACTTTTAGTCACCTCTTGATATGTCCAATTAGAACTAACTCCTTTCCACCAGTATAGACAACAACTTAGTTCCAAGTTCATTTTCACGAGTTTCCACATTAAAAAATTATCTGCACAATCAGCCCAACCAATGAAGATGATTATTGAGCTTAAGAACCCTGAATATGCATTTAGTTGGTCATATTAGTCCCTAAACGTAAACTAATTCATAATGTCGCCAACATGGGAACCAATTTGGCTGCCAAACTGCAATTCAAAAACCTCCAGATATTTGACTATTTACTCTTTTCTGAAACTAAAATCTATCAACAACTAAATGTTTAACTTGGCATTAAGGTCTTAAAAATCGGTCCACAACATCAAGGTTTTTTTAAGTTTTCCTGACTACAACGCGTTTTCCCGTCACAAAATCACAATTTAAACCCTTGCTTGGCATCGTCATTCCCATGCATTGGCCATTTAGAAATTAGAATTGTGTTGTAATGAAAATCCTAACCAAAACCACTCCACCTACAATTACTCAATTATTTCTGAAACCTCAAACACATAATAATCCCATAACATTCAACCGATCAGCATACCCACGATTCCACAGCAAACACTAAAACATGCATACATTCATAGTTGATCACTGGAACATTGAAATTGAAACGATGCCAGATTCGATCACAGATTAGAAACAAACAATAACACCTCCTTACATTGAGGATACGAGAAATCCCCAGAGTCTTGAGAAGCTCCGAGCGTGATGCGTTGTCGTAGCTTCCTAGGTATAGAAATTCCGGCAGAATAACGGAAGGAAAAGCACTAACTTGTATAGAAGTTTTCTCCGATCCAACCGGAATCCGGTGACCGCAAATCGGACACACTTCCCCTTCTTCATATTTGTGATAGTGGCCACACACGCCACAAGGATTCTCCCTCTCCCTTTTCCTCATAATTGGACAACCGCAGTAGTTTCCCTCAGACCCAGATCGCGAAACAAGGGATTCGGAACAAAACAGAGCAAAAAATTAGATCTTTCTGGAAGTGGAGAGAGACCCAGAAGAGAAAAACGATTTGAAAGTGAGAAAAAGAAACACCTAGATCGAGGAAAGAGGGGAAAATGAGAGCTTTGGCAAAAGGGGGGAAAGAGGGTGTGGTTTAGAGACAAGAAGAAGAGAAGAAAGAAAGATAGATAGAGAAATTATATGGAAGTTTCTTTGTTGTAAGTTTGATGTAATAATAATGCTATCAACTTAGGACATGACTACAATATATGCATCTATCTAGTTAGGAGCACTCATTCCTTTGCACTACCGGATTTTATGAAGGCAAAGCGTTAGTAGTTTGGATGTAATTATAGAGAGAGGGATTTGGATGGATTGGATGATGGTCATGGTGATGGGGATGGTGATGATGGATGAGACAGCGGTGAATTTTTTGGGTATATGTATTAGTTGATGGATTTTGGGGGCTTCGAGATTCTTGGTTGGCACGTGAAGTGAACAATCCAGGTTTCTTATTCTCCTGGAAATGAGAATAGATCTCGTAAAAACACAACTTGCCTAACACTCAACCCTCTCAGTTTCGGGTAAATAATCATCATTTCTTCCATCTCAGCCTTTTCCCCTCCCTCTTTCTCCTATTTGTGTTTTTAGAAATTTTTCTGTCTACACACATTCTCACTGTAAAAACATTCAATCATGATCGATTCAGAATCATGTTTTTTAATTGGCTCAGAACGTTATTTTTACAGCGGTTTTCCTCGATAAACGGTACGTGGTAGTTTCAGGGAAATTTTTTATTATCCATTTAATCACTTATTGTTTTTAAATATATTATTTTCTTAATTTATAATAATTTAATCTAAATTTTGATTTTTTGAATTGTAGAATTTATGGGTAAAAGGAAAGGTTCAGACAATGAAGAAAGAAGACAGAATGAAAATATTTATTGTGTTGAAATTTTGTCTGAACAAAATCAGTTTGTTTAAACCGAACAGCCTTAGAAACAAGTATTACATTAGACACTGTCTAAATTTTGAGCAATTTTTTTTTTTCAAACGATTATGATAAATAAATATTTCCTTATAAAAAAAATAGTATTTGGAGGGAATTTAAAAGATTTTAAATATAATAACTAAAATAGTTGTAATATATTTTGTAATTCAAAATTATGAGTATTAAAATAAAAATATTTTAAAATCTCTTGTTTTTCTTTCCTAATTAAATAAGGTTACCTTCCCTCATCTCAACCCCTAAATATATATTTTCTACAAAAATTTTAAAAATTTAGTTTTAGTTTTCTTAAAAAACTTCTGTCCCTATTTTTTCTCTTTGATTTAAGAATATTTATTTCTAGCCATTTATAAACCGTCATTAAATATAATTATAATCATAATATATAATTAAAATGGTGAATAGAGGACCAATAATAACTAATATTTTTTAATAATTCTGTCAGAAACTTGTTCTATTTGAAAACAAATACATTCAAATACACATTAACCTAATTTGGTTTTATGACTTAGTTAATTAAACAAACAAGGTACTTTTACTTACCTACCTAATATGTTTGGTAGAGAAAGCAAAATAGTATTCTGGATAAAGTTTACATATAACGTCATCAATTAGAATTTCAAACCTAACCCTAACATTGCTTCATGTTTCTAGGTATTAGATAAATACAAACAAAAAGTATAAACTCAAAGCATGCAAAATATTTGTTTCATATAAAATTAAAATGAAATGAATTTAATATTAAGAAGATTTTTGTCTGTCATGGCAAAATATATTTTTGTTTTTCTGCATAGTTTGGTAGGAATAAAATTAGAATGAATTTACATAAAATATTGAGTTATCTATGAACCGACTTTGTTGGGGAGAGGTTTATCCATTTGTTGATTGTGTTGTGTGTTTGGCATATCATAGTCAAATTAATGTGAAGAAGGTGTTCATTGATGAGTGTAGTTCTGTTCTTTGCCCCCACAAATATGAGTCTTTTAGATTCGATGTCGACACAAGTTTGGCGCAGCTTATATAGAAAAATGTTGCTAAATTAACTTAACAAATATAATACCACCACTAATTACTCAATTATGATGAATTCAAATTAATCTAATTGGATCGACAAAATGAATAAAATATAATTCAAATTATATTTAAATTTATATTGATTTATATATTATTTAATATGAATTTTGTATTAGTTAAACCCACTATTTATTGTTAGTTAAAATTTATAAATTTTCTGAGTTTTTATAATACTTGACAAATCTCTTTAAATTTATAGTTTTCAGTATTTTTGTACTAATAGTAGAAGTAAATGTATTTCTCCCCCATTTATCCTAACATGCTTCTAATTTCTATTACTGACTTACTTTTAAAATAAAAATATTTAGATATAAATTATATCTAAATGTTTAAATTACATATTTGAATCTGCTTAATATAACTCAACTATTTTTTTTTTTTTTGCATTGGTCATTAAGTCAGATGGATCTAAGTTTTATTTAATGTAGATATTCAAATTGAGTTAGATTGAATTTTATTTATTTTAGATATTTTTTTAATAAGTAATTGTTTTTTTTTAAATTACTCAACCTGATATGCCAACCAAATATAATTAAATAAAATATAGATTCAAATCAATTAAACTTAATTACATTAAATTGAAAATTATATTACACTTGACCAAGTAAAATCACTTACATCATAGTTTAAACAGAGAATGTTTTAAAAAACTATTCAAATATGCATGAAATTAATGCAGTGGACCAAGAGTAGTTGGGCATTTATAAATTTTGGTTATTAACTTCCAAGTTTAATTCAAAACTATGTAATTAACTGTACCTACTCTATTTTACATATTAAACAAACTATCTATCATATATTATACAGTTATTAGTGAATTCAGGTCAATTTTGGAAAAAGAAGACTGATTGTTGAAAATGATTTCATTTAATGTTGGATCTGAAATTTTTTTTATCTATTGTTGGAAATACAGTTATTTGTGAGTTATTTCAACAAGTACTCTTGCCTAAACATACATGCAAGAAGAAAAAACTAGTCTGAAATTGGAGAAAATTTTTGGTTCATGAACTAAGTTAGGTCTGGTTTGACTGGGACTGAATATACAAAGGTTTAAATGAAATATAATTAATATTTTACAATTCACATTTCTAAATAAACTGTATAACTGTAATTTAGTAAAAAGTTTGAGAAAGAAAAACACATAGAATCTTATGAAAAAGTTGTTTAAACTGAATTAACTCCAAAAGTAACCTAATTCCAACCCAAAAATATAAGCCTAATTGGATGCCCTTTTGATTGGATTGTGTGTTTGAGTGGCCTTTTTGAGGGGCCAAATGAGGCACAGGATTTTGAAGAAGGTACAATTCATAAAAAACAAAACAAAACAAAAGAAGTAACGTACAAGTTATCTTTAGTGAGATCATGGTGTACTATATCTTTATATGGAACAAAATGACTGCTGGAATATCTTCTGAGATGATTGGAAAGTAATGAAGACATGATTATGACTCTCCTTTTTCCCAAGGGAAGAGATTATCATAACCTTTCTATACTACTCACACACTAGTTTCTCTAAAATAAATATGATTAAAATAAATAATTTTGTTTTAGTAAAATACTTTTTGTAAAATTATTCATACAAAACGTTTTTCCATCTATTTAATGTTAACATTTTAAAGAATCAACTTAGGTCACTGTTTCTGTCAAAAAAAAAATTAGATCACTGTTAATTTTTAAGGACTAATGATATCAGATTTTCTCGTCAACAAAATAATTAAGTAAAAGAAATGAAAGAAAATTAAAGGAATATTCTGTTCCATATTTATAATTTTAAAATTCTATTTGGTAGCTTTTCTCTCTTTATTTTTGGTGAATAGGTGAGGCTACAGCCTTCTCAGCAGAAGAATTTCATTAAAAGCCACATAAAAATAAGTTGTAGTTTTTCTCTTTTTTAGCAATCAAATTGGGTTAACTAATTCTTTTGAGGGACTGAATTAAATGTTTAATCGAGACAATTAGATATCCAAATAAAAAAAAAAAAACTATGACAACTCATTAGACCAAAAACATGTCTAGTTCTCTATCTATCAACCAATGTTTTATAGCATATACATATGAAAAGGACTTAATGTTGGGGCAAACATTAACTTTAACGCCGTACTAACTGGAAGTTACATAGGTGACTTTACTCCGTCTCTTAGGAATAAACTGAAAACAAATATACTTCTCTCTAATTTACAAGAAAGAAACTGTGAAATGCAGATACAACTGGTGACATTTTTGTCCTCTTTTTGTTGATACACTGATAATGGTGAAGAGTGAATTGACTTTGAGCACTTAAGTGTACATAGATTTGAAGCCTTCTGTAAGAGGAACCACTTTAGCGGACAGCCTGGACTGCAATTTTGATGCAGCTTGACGAATTTCCTGAGGAGTTAAATAAATAAATGCCTATTTTATTCACTGACTTTTCTTATTAAAAAAAAAACTTAGATGTAATTCCTTAAGAATTGGAATTGTATTTCAGTAATATTTACTAACCTTTTAATACAGACTTTTATTACACATATTATCAAGATAAAACTTTGATTCTGATTGTAGAACACCATAAAAAATACTCTAGGAGTTGCATCTACTTTTCGTTTTTGTTATAAAATGCATATTTAACGTGTTGCGAGGTGATATGCCCCTCCAAGAGAAGGTCATAACAATTCACAAATTTTGGAGTTTTGCATCTAATATGCAAATATGAGCATTTGAGGGATGTAAACTGCAAGTTCAGAAAGCTAAAAGGAAAAATATAGCATTACCTCTATAGTATATCTGGGTGAAAAATGAGTTAAGAGAACTGCTTTGTTGCGAATCCACTGCGCATTTGCAATGATCTACATAAACATCATAAGTTTACTAATCAGGAATTCCTCAGTATATTATGCAATAGAGTCAACATTCCGAGAATCAGTCAATCACCAAGAAAAGGTGTGAATTTGTCTGAGCAGGTAAAGACTCTAATAAATAATACAGAGTAGGCACGAAAGAAGGAAACATGTTACATACCTCAAATAAATGTGTATGACCACGTTGCCGAGCATGATCTATGCTGAATGAATCATCTAGGAAAGTTGCCTATTAAAAGAGTTTCAACAAGCAAAACAATAAACAAAAAGAAAAAAAGATAAACTAAAGCAATAAAGAAAGAATAAGGCCCTACAATCTTTTTGTATATCCATCGAGGAGAGAAACCCCCTTAATTATCATTTATCAATAAACTGAAAACCATTCAAATTATAATATAATCCTTTTCACCATCTGTTTTCAATCCTTCCAATTCCATTCTAACCAGGCACAAAAGAAAAAGTTAACTGAAAATTCCCGTGACAATACCTCAAGTTGTAAACATGATCATCTAAAAGAACTAGTTAAGGAATAGTTAAATAAAAAAGCCATTTATGAAATAGACTTGAAGGCTGTTATGATGCTAAAACAATTTGCATATACATTTTAAGACATTGTCCCAGACTTGATTTCTGAACCTCTTTTTTCTATTCTCTATTCTAAGGATTTCAGATGATCATACTATGAATTCTCAAAGTCCACTGAACTAGGAGATAAAATAATTGTACACATTTCATTAAAAGATTGTACTGTACCTCAGTTATGAGAATTTTTGCTCTCAATGCATCAGCATTACACGGGTCAAGCATAAAGTCTGATGTTGTATCACCGGTGAAGGCCACCTCAGGAGATAATATAATGTCTGTAATCTAGAAAGGAGAGTTCATTAAAGGTAAAGATCAAAGAAGAGTTAAATCCAAATCGAGTTCCAGATATCCAAACCTCGGCACCAGACTTCTTCAATTTCTCAATTTGTTTCCCATTCAGGTGGGCATACTGTTTCCTTAATTTTTTCCTGATTGAGTAAACTACATAACCCTGCATAAAATAAGTACGTGTTTTCAGCAGAGAAAATGTGGCGATGATGGGAATTCCTTAACACTATTTCAAACTGAAATATCAAGAAACAGAATTTTTGACCAAAATATGCTAAAGCCAAAAACTGTTAATTTTGGGCCAAATACTTTGTTCAACAGTTTTAGTACACAGAACGAGGTAACTTCCAACACTGATATAATATAGCCTTCAGTTAAAAGAAAATGGCTACAGAATGGCTGGGTGAAAGATACCTGGCTAGGTATAACATGTTGTGTTCTGAATGGTCGGACAACAAGGTTATTCCGTATCTCATATGTCTCCCCTGAAATGAAACTTCACATATCATTGCCCTGAAGTTATCTCCTGACCATTAGCAAAGACAAATGACACATACCCACATCCAAAGCAACCACTTCAGCATTCAATTCAACCTGGCCCATTGTTCTGTGAATATCAAGCAGCTTCTCAACATCCTCTTTGATGCAAGGAGGCACAAAAACAGTGGGAGGTTTCAAATTGAACAAACCACGGCTAGCTAAATACATTGGCAGCCCTCCCTAAATCATTTAACATCATCACACACTTATCTCAAATTTACAGTTAACATCCAAAAAGACCCACAGGGATTAGTGAGAACCAAAAAGAAAGGCCAGCATTATGTAAGTTGTTTTTAGAATGTCTTCGGTTTAGCAAAATCCTTTTTACGAATGCATGTTGAAGCCAAACCTCATCTCACATTGGATTGGCATTCAATGTGACTGAACACTTAGTCAAACACAGGCTATATATGCCATCAACATTATCCCTTGCCACCACATATAGGCCTAAGTTCTAACAGAAAAAACTTAAAACACTTTTTGGTTTGAGAAAAAAAAAAGTTCTATCTTGGTTTTCTGTTTTCACTTTTAATGTAAAATATGTCAGTGTTTTTACTTTATTTTCAATTTTCAAAAGTTTATATAAGAAACTGTGAAAATGACTTTTTTATTATTTAATGTTTTCCTTATCTCTTATATAAACTTAAAACATAGAAGAAATTTTTTCATACCAAACAACCTTCACGCCATGCTAATCAAGTATGAACTGCCCTTTCCATCAATAACCAACACAATCAATTAAGATAACACAGAGCATATTAATTTACCCTTTCTCCCCCTTTCTACTAATCCAAAATCAAAATCAAAAGAAAACCATCACCCATTGAACGTTATTGGTGACAAGACTGGAGAACCTTACAATGTGATCAAGATGAGCATGAGTAATGAAAAGGAAGTTTTGATGAATAGCTCTACTAGGGCACCTCCCAATATCAAAAGTGCACTTGAATTCAGGGATTATGATACACGTCTCTTGGCCTCCAACAGAAATACCTTCAATGGAATAACCTTCCAAGTCCAGAACTTTCCGGTTCACCTGTGACCGGGCTATCCGGTACTGTTCTTCGTGATCAATTTTTTTGCTGATTTCGGACAAATACCCCGACCCTTTCAACACATTGACATGGCTTTGCGTTGAAACTTGGTGGTGCAGTGGCTTTGGAGGGAAAATGGGCTGGTGGAGTGGGAAGAGTTGAGGGGTCTTGAAGGCTAAATTGCTAAGAGAAATATGCATTGATGCTTGTGAATTTGAACGGACAGAGATAGAAAGAGAGGGGCAGAAGGGAGGGTTTAATCTGGGTTTTAAAAACGTTGATGTGTATCTGAATGAACCAGAGGGACATTTGTGGAGTTGGAAGATAAGGTTAAGTTACTAAACACTGTCGTTTTGACTTTTGGAAAAATATTTTGTTTTTATTTCTTTTAAATGATTCACTTTCAAAGTTTGACAAAATGTATTCTTTCATTTTCTGTTTTGGGTCCAGACAGGGTTCATCTTAATAATGTATTTAGTTTAATCTTAATCAAATAATACAATTTTTGTTTTCCACTTCTTTTTAACTTTTATTAAACATAAAAAATGTTTTTTATAATTTTATTTTAATTAAAAAAAAGTGCATTTTCTTTTGTTGGGGGACACAAACTGTCTTAAAAACATTTTTGATACTCCTGAAAAGCATGAACACTGCGAAATATCAACAGCGAAAGCCTAGGGACAATTTCACATTCAACCTCGCCCTTAAAAAGTAATTCATTTTCATTCTCCTATCAGTCATTTTTCCCATTTCCCATTTGTATTGGTTTTTCCGGAGTACAATGATTTGCACAAAAGGGAAAACAAATGCATTGAGTTCACATAATGTTAAGACTTTGTATTCACAGTATTTATCCGTATGAATTTATCGAAATAAACCTCTACTACTTTTTACATGATAACTGAAGGTGCGAGTATTTGTATTAATTTTTGTATAGATGGTTACCCCATTTCCTAGCAACTGAGAAAACAAATAAGATTGCACAAGTAGACGTATCATCTTGATATCTGATTTGACATATTTACAATCCATGAATATTAACAATACACTCTTTATCTACTGACTGAAATAGGAGAAACGCTTGTTTGATTCTGTAAATGCTACATCACTGCAAACTGCGACTGTGGAAGTTGACAAGATTATATCAGCATTTTGTAAGGTGAAGCCATGTATGATAGGCAAAGGTAAACCTTCACTTAGACGAGCATTGGCATACGGCAAGAAGACGGTTTCAATAAGTGTCCACACAACTGGCTGCAGTAGGAAATGACAACAAACCCTTTATCAATAAGACGTTATAAAATTAATTTTTTATTTGCTATATTACGCGTCATATACAACATAAAGGCACCTGAATGAGGTACATCCGCAGATTGCCAATTTTGCTCCATTTCAATGACATTTGAAAGTCATTCAATCTGATACCACCAACGAGGTTGTTTCCACTGACTTTGACCACACCTGTACCTTGAATTACCTGTGTAAACAGGATGTAATATAGCAATAGTGGTCATTCATTGTAAAGGATCAATATATTACAAAAACAAAACAAGGACATCAGCAGCTATGTTAGTCACAGGATTAGGTCATGAAGGCTGGTACTGCTCCAATGTCATTTTTAAATAATGGTGGTTAGATGTAAAAGGAGAGAAGGGACCCGGAATAATTGGCATCTGATGAAAATATGACATGTTAAGTCATATGAAATGTAAAGCACTAATACCTATTTGTTCTTAATAATTCATAGTATAACTAGTATGTGCTGATTGTTGTTCCAATAAGATTACTAACATCATAAGATTCCCAAAACAATGAGATTCCTAATATTCTAACATAGTTTACTACTCTCAATCTTGGCTTTAATTATTTTTAACCTGAAACTTTTTTAATTATGTGTCCCTTATCCACCAGTACCCTATTAATACTAATAAACCTATATAATTATGACAGACTTCAGTAATTCATTTGAATAACAATCAGTTCCAAAATCACTACCAAACTAAACTGGTAAAATGATTGGTTCTTTAAACTCAGCCTTTTTTGATGCTAGTGTAAGGTATAGGAAACCAAAATGTATCTATTTCTTACCAAGTAGTCATTGTAGTTGAATCAACAAAAAATATTGTTGCTGTTAAAGCAATTGATAGCAATCCCTTAAACTGATAAATATTCATAGGTATGACATGCAGGACAAGCACGAATAGTTGCAGCCAAAACATCCGAGGACAGTTTGTTGACTGACAAGCCAATCCAGTGGACTGGAAGATTGATTAGCCAGGTTCAAAGATAAATGACTACTGTAACAAGGCTGCTATGGATTTGCTTCCTTTTATAGAAAAAAAATTATAAAAGAGAGCTGGTCAAAGTTGTACAATTAAGCTTTTAGAATAGAAAAATGACTCATCCAATAGCTTTTATTGTATGCTGAACTCCATTTTACATCCCCACCAGCCCGTAGAATTCAGCATGAAACAATATGTTTAGTAGCATCCAAGTAATATTCAGAATGGTGATGAATGAAAATACACATAGATAACTTATGATGAGAAATCTAGTTAATTTAATACTAATCATCTTACCAATGATATGCATGCCACTGGTATTACTTCATCTTCTTCCAAAACATCAATTGTCATGTCTACAAATATGTTGGCACCTGCTTTCTCATTTGAAATCTCCACAACTGGAGGGGAAGATAAAGATACATTCAAGTTCATGTCATGATTTGGGTATTTCTTGTACAGCTGGGGAACGATAAATCTCCATCCTGCAGTGTTCAGTAGAGATTGATCTGGTATTTGGTCCACAATCCAGTGCATAAATTTTGCCTGAACAGAGTAAGCAATTTCTTTGATATCAATCCAATGATTCCAAAAAGAAGAATATTATAATAAATAATGGATTTAAGATCATGAAACAAAAATTTAAACTTACATCATAATATAAGGCTGATGCTGAGTTAAAAACAGCCTCATCTAAAGTGATTTCTATCATTTTTGATGAATTTGTGCATAGAATTGGAAGTTTCGAGTTCTTTTGGTAGTAGAGGTCAAGAATTGGTAGGGAAGGTCTTCTTTCTATAAATAACCCATTGGTTTCAAATCCAACAGATGAATCACTTAATAAAACATCATTGACAAAAGTTACATTCATAGAAGCGTGGTCATCGACCGGGACCTCCTTTGGAAGACTTTTCAAATATGAGTCAAGTCTTGAAATCCCTTTTGTAAGTTTCTTTGTGATGGCATTTTCAACTGTTGAACCAATTTTCTCTTCAAAAGCATCAACTATCCTGTTAGACACGAAGAAAATGAAAAGTCAGAAAACCATAGAATCATTTTATGCCAGATAAAGGTGACAATGGAATGTGTGAATAGATGATGATAAACCCTAAATATTCTGGAAACCTCCAAATAAAAATATTCCGTAAAACATTAACTACAACAACATATGATGTATTTTCATCATGTTAGAGCATGGTTTCAGCAGGCTAGATGGAAAATTTTGGAAATTAAAAGAGGAGATGGAAATGGAATGGGGAATGATCAGTGGGAAGAAATCACCATTGTGGAATTTTCTAGGCACAGTATTTTGGTATTTACTTAGAGGATTTCCAGATGGTAGTATTAATATATTGCTGTGCTAGAATCTAACATGGATATTTCCATACCCTTGATAAAGCCAAGATGCGCCTCCATCCAATTTTATTGAAATATCTTTAACATTAGACCCACAGTCCTTGAGTTTCAGCTTCAAAGACCCTTCCTGGTTCTCCAAACCCAATGTAAGTTCTACTTCCATGCCTTTAACCTTTCCACCAGTAGCACTAATCAAATTCCTTTCAGATTACAGCCGTGAAGAACAGATAGAAACAGAAATAATAGTACAAAAAACAGATATCATTTAAGCCCATTCAAACAAGAATAACCATATACCAATATATGAATATAAACTTTCCATAAAATCAGTAAAGCAAGAGTACCACATAGATTCCGTACTAAATGCCATAGCACAGTTTATAATTAAACAGGTTAACACTGCTAGATACCTAAACCCACAACTAAAATGACAAAGTATCCTTCAAATCACAAAGCACACCAGAAAACTAGTTATGAACAATCCCCTTTACAACAAAACCTCTTTAAATTCCAAACAATAAGTAACAAGTGAACCAAAGAACTCCCACCCCCCCCCCCC
>BDMB01000011.1:848724-914394 GCA_016859785.1 Macrotyloma uniflorum
TAAGCCATGTGCTATAAGAGTAATACCAGTTCATGCTCAAATTACAAGTAACCCCAGAAGCTATAATGGAAATTCCAGTCTCCCCTGGCTTGACAAGCGAGGAAGGAACATCAATTTGATAAATTGTGATGTTGGATAGCACCATGTAGACGTTACCCACAACTGGGATTTTCGCAGTCTTTTCAATATTCGGCAATTGAAGTGAGACGAGTGAGGAAATTGCCTTGTTCACCAGCAACTCCTTCACAAAGTCAAGGCCATTTCGGGTAATCGACAGTGATATAAAAGCTTCATTTTTGGGATGAAATTGAGCATACCCATGATTCAAGGAAGAGAATATTAGAAACAGAACAAAGAAAGTTGCCATTTCGATTTAAGGTTTGCAAAAATTTGAGTTGATCATCTGTTACAAAGACAGGGAAAGACGTACAAAGGGAGAAATCTTTCCTAGGACTCTCAGAAACACTGGTAACGGATCTGAAAAGTCCAATTTACCCATTCTGATTTCTGGTTCTTCAAATTGAAAAATAAATAAACGCCGCCTCGCCTAATTCTGAAAGACATTGTTTATTTATTTATACAATTTTTTTTGTGGTATCATCTACGTGTTCTCCAGAAAAATAAAATCTTCGAGAAACTAATTCTGTCCAAAATATTATCCAATTATTCTTTGAGCATTTAATATATTTTTATATTTAAGAATTCAATTTAAAATAATTAGTTAAACTAAAATAATTTTATGATAATTTGATTCCCACTGTTCAAATTATAATATTTTTTAATAACATTACTTTTGTTCAATGTTCTATTCCAAAAGAAACCATTCACGAATCTTTGTAAAATACAGCTATGTATTTAGATTGCGTGCCTTGCAAAATGGTTACCACTTTAAATTTAGTTGATTATGGTGAAAAAAAAATGTAACTTCTGATTATGTTTGGAAAAAAGGTTTTTTCTTTAGAAAAAAAAAGTTAAGCCGAAAGCAATATATATATATATCATCATCATCAACAATTTCGTACTTTTCTTTAAGTCAAATGCAAGTTGTACTCAACCTGTTCACATCCTCACTGACTATCAACATAAATTATGTTTTCTACATACTGTGAAGTTATGATCATCACTTGAATTATGATTCCTACTCTTTATAGTATTTTTTTTATATTAAACTGTACTATTATAAATATAGAGGGTAAACAGAAGAAATTTAAAATTTTGGATATACACATATATATAATCCATTATTAAAAAAAATAAGTATAAGAGTTCATCTTTATTATTAATTTTGGAGGCTAGTACTTCTCAAGCCCAAATATATATGGGCCTGGCTTATGAATTCTTCGCACTTGCTTTAACAAGTGATTTTTTAAAATTAGGTTTTCTCTAACTAAAGAAAGCATAAATAAATATTGAAATCAAGTGGAAATATAAATAAATATTAGCTAACCACATTTGAGACTAGTAAAAGTATTTATAATAATAAATTATTTAATGTGCCTTTTCCTTTTGCCACGTGTGGGGAATGATGAAGACTTTTCTTTGGAAGGTTTTTTAATTAATCTAATCATGTGCTTAAGATATTCAAAATCTTTCAATTAAACCAACACATAATCTGTTTTTACGAAACAATATACAAAGTTGAATTTTAAAATTGAGCATTTTCATTTTACAGTTAAAAGATAACTAATTGTGATTGTAATGATTTTACTGCTAAATAATGGATGAAATTTTGGAAAGCAAATCATCAATGAGAAGAACCATCTCAATCCTGCACTTGGCATTATGTAGAATGTACACATAAGATTATGGAATCAAGAATCTACAAGAGAGTCCAACCATTACATCTGAATACAGTAGCAGACACATAATTACACTATTTTATTACAAGTTATACATTAGAAGCTTTAGAGGTGCTTAATGTAATTTCTGTCCTGCTTCCCACTTGCTTTTGTTTTTGCTTAATATCCTTGCTAGCATTGCTCCAACCATCTCTCTTGCTTATCTGTGGGAGCATTAAAAATCTATATTTAGAAGATGGTAAAGATACACAAGCAGCATTCTTATCATATCTTTCGTGATCATGAAAGATTCACTTGATAAACAGTATAAAGTGTTGTTATGCTAATTCTTAAAATAAATAAAAAATCTTTTCCAGTTGATTCATCTAAATCTCTAAACTTAATTATTTAAAGTGATTCTTCTCTTTGTTATGCTTGGCTTGGATGGCATGTGAAGTAATGAAAAGATTCTGACCTTTGGCTGCTGCTCTTCATGGAATTGATAACTTGGCACTGTTTTTCGCCTTGAAACGGTTCTCCTAGCCTTGAAGCTGGTCTTTGCTGTGTGTGGTTTGAAGCTAACTTTTTCTTCTTGTGAATTGATTGAATAGTTATCAAAATGAAGGGGCACTTCATTTGATCCGCAGCTCTCCTTTTCTTCCCCAGAAGCATCTAAAAATCTTGTCATGATTGTGAATTTGTGATTACTGTTAGAAGGGTTATACTGCTCCATGGCATGGCTTTCAACTGATGACGTCTCTGGAAGGCGTGTTGCCATCCATCTCTCAAGCCAGCTCCAACTCATATTTGACTCCATGCTATTGTGTTTTGTTAACTTTCTCTTTGAACAGATTCTTAGCTGCAAAAACCAAGATCAGTGTTTTGTTGTCAGCCATTTTTATCCTTTATCTACATTTAATTTTATGTACTGTCAATGTAACAAGAAATTACTGATTGTACGACTTTTGAGTTAATTATTGTACAAGTCAACAAATTTATATTACATGGTTGTTTGTAATTGAACGATAATGTAAAATACTGCATGTGCTATTTAGTCTTTAGTGTTTACCTGTTGTGAGAAAGCATAAGCCAGTGCTCTTTCTCTTCTGGTTGATGCCTCCATTCTACTCTGCATCCTCATTTTTGAAACATAACTACTTACGGTGCTGTCATCCCAGTCTTCCTGAAAATGTCTTATGTTATTTTGCAGCTTAACAGAATTTTGATTGGTTGCAAATTATAGCCAATTTAATGGGTCCCAAGTAAAGTTCAGACTCTTATGAATGCTCCAACTATGTGTGCTATGTGTAAAATTAACAAACCTTGCTTGCTTTAGTTGTTACTTTATATTAAAAACAAGAAAATCTACCTTTTGGGGGAAATGAGAATTACCAATTATAGTGTATCCTGATATATTTGACATTCGGCTATGTTGGAGAATGCAAATAATAAATAGAAAAAAAGTGGCCAAGTGGAAGATTAAATTTCAAGGTCAGCATCACATTCAAGTCTTGGGGTGGTACCGTTTGAGCTATTATGTTACTTAGGGTAGACCCTAGACAAATTTTTAATTTAGAACAAATCAACACAAAGGATGATTTATCATGTTAACATATGATCTTCTTTACACCCTTCTTTCACTTCTAGTTTTTGTTTTTCTTTCTTTTCCTGTAAAAGAATAAAATGATATAATATTATATCAGCACTCTTTTAGTTAGTCATCTGCAGTTTAAAATATGTGGGAAGATGTCTTAAAATGTTAATTATCTCTAATTTTTTTGTCCTTTTCTTCTGAATTTATTCTCTTTAGCATCTTGGTTTTTATTTTCTCGTTTAACCAAAACCAGGGGGGCTAGCTCACAACCCATCATTAGCTTCTGTTATACCTTTTGCTTTATTACTTGTGTGCTGTTCCTGCGCCGAATACGGTGGCAAATGCCCTTTTTTTCCCCTTCAACCGAGAAAACTTCAGTGGAGTTCGCAGTTTGGACTTCAACTGATGTGTCCATGGACTTTCTGTCAGGACTTTCTGTTACTAAAATGAACTCATCTCTTCCTGTTTCTGATCTGTTTTCTTCATTTTGACGCCTCAACTGTAATGTGCAGCATACTAGTGATATTAACAAGCGAGATTATATGCTATGATTAATTAATGAACAAACTATGAATCATTTGAATATTAACATAGCATTATATGCTATGATTCTAAAATATAACCATTGGCATTTTTTTCTTCATTAAAAAAAATAAAAAGGGTTGAGTGATGAAATGGGAGAAATTAACAAATGGGAAGGATGAAAATTGACTTTGTTAGATAAATGATCTTTTTAACTTTCCTCCATTCTCTGTTGCAATTTTCACTCATCTCCCATTCACACCTTGAACTTAGCACAACCATCTTTTAAGTACTTGAATACAATTTTATGTGAATGAGAAAATTGATGTAATTAAAGTTTGGTGAGCTTACCAGGAAGCCTCTATATGCTGCTTGAATAAGAATAGCTGCTTCTTCCTCACTCAATGATTTGGAGTCCGAATTTGGCCTTTCTTGTGTTACATTCTCCACAGTTTCTTCACTATCGGTGTCTCCTTTATCATTCAAGTCCTCCAATATGGACTGTGAAACCGTGACTTCAGTGCTCTTAACTGAAGCTGAATCATTCTCTGCAAGGACTGAATTGAATTCATCGCCACACAAGTACGACCTGACAGACAACCATCTCCTATTTTCAGCAATATTGCGTCTCACCTGTTGGCATGTCATAACTCAAAACTGGTTAATGAAAGATTCAATGGACATACTGTGACACCAAGACCAACGAATGAGAACATTATTGGAATTTAAATTGAGCTAGAAGAATTGTACCATTCTTTTTTTATTATACATACAAGATAAAACAAGTAGTATATAGAGAAGAAAGAAAAAATGGAGCTTGAGATACTCACTTTGGTTTCAATCGACCCATCAGAACGATTTTTGGAGAAGACACTTCTTACCAACTCCCCGGTGAACCCCATTTCAGTTTTCTAATTGCACAAGTGAAATGTCCTCTACTATATTAATATGCCAATGCACAAAGGTGGAGTACGCTACATTATTAGGATTGGATAAAGTATAATAAGGAAAGTGACACATTCTTACTTGATCAACAATATTAGACATTAAATATGAATAAAGTGGGTTTATTTTAAAGGTTACACGAAACTGCTAGCTTTATATGTAGGGAGAGACCACATGTAAACTAGAAATGGCTTGATCATGATGATCTGTGCGCAGGGATTGCAGAGCTGTAAGGGTACCTATAAATCAGAAAATAATGGAAGGTGGAAAAGTTAAAGAAGGATAAAAGGGGATGGACTTGAGTGCATGTTTTTATTGCTTTTGTATATACTTTTGGCACATGGCTTGCAGATGATAGGCTTTTATAAAGCTTACTTGTTACTGGGGTAATGTCTATTATTCCTTTCTGGTTACTGCTTCCTCAGTCCTTAGGGTGCAGTTTTTATTTTATCTTATTTTTGTTACTTTAATTTGATGCCAGTGACTTTGGGGACAGGTTAGGAAGCCTAGAAATTTTTTCCATGGATTCTTCACTGTCAAAGGTGTGCTGTGTTTCTTTGCTTTGGATGAACTCATGAAATGGCAAAGATGCAACATGTGAAATGCTAATAACTGATAACTCCTAAGTCATATAATTCACTACTCAATTTTTTTATGCTGGGTGCTTTATGAGGAAGTTGATGAAAAGCCTGAGACGTCATGATTTTTTTATTTTATTTTGCTATATATGTCAAATATTCATTAACTTTTTTATGATGAATTCTTAATCATCTTTAGTAAACTCTTCTTTTTCAATCAAAATTTCTTTCATTGCAAAACTTGATTATGATACTTCGTGTAAGGATTTCAAATTGTGTATGATTGAAACCACCAACTAACGTTAGTGTAAGACCTCATGTATGGTTGGATGGAGTGAATTGAGTAAGGAATATAAAAAGAAGAAAAAAAAATGTTGTCTTTAGTGAAAATCCAGGGAAGTTAAAGAGTAGCTATCATCAGATTTGCATGGAAATTTGGGAATCAGGGATTGCTGAACTAAAACGAAAACCCTGTTTTTCCCTTCTCTCACTTTGCCAATTAGAGGATTTGTTTCTTTGGTGAAGCTTTTGGGATATATTGGTAAGAGTTTAAATTCAGTGTAATAATAACCTTGCCCAGTTGAGTTCAATAGCTTTAAGAGGCATTTTCAGTGTAATAACTTTATGAAAAAAAAGAGTTAAAACCTTAAATTTATTAGAGATGTTAAAAAAACCTTAAACTATTCAAACTTTCTTATTAAATGTTGGATTAAATTCACCGTTGCTTTCCATAAATCATATTTATGTTTAAAATTCTTTTTTTATGTTGTTCTTCTTATTTTTATTTAATTTAATTTTTGACAAGAAAATATCCATTAAATACTCCATTAATAAACTTAAATGGAATAAAACTTCAAGAGTATATAGAATAAATTATACATATAGAGGCTATTCAAACTAATTAATGAAAACGTAGTTCAATTAATTAAACAGTGTACGAATTGGTGTAAACTTTCTCACATATTTTTAATTGTTGTCTATAGAAAGAATCAAACTGTTCTATCATACTTGAAGTGGAAAAGAAGAATGAATAAGATGTGTGAGTAAACAAAACCAAAACAAAAGACTAAAACAAAAAGACAAGAAACGTAACCAGACAAAATTATTGTTGATTTTTAAGATAATTGTTATAAAAGTCAACAAAGTTATTATACATAATAATTTGTGATTGAATAATAATATATAACTATTTTACAGTAGATAATTTATTTTCTCTTACTGTAATTAGTATTTCAAAAGTAATTTATTTTCTGTCACTTTCCATTAATTTTATTACTTTTTAGGACTATAAAGAAAATGCTATATATTTAAAAAAAAAAAATCCTATCAGATATATTTATATATTTTTCAGGACTCAGAAAAAGTGAAACTACACAAGTACTTTTTTTTGTGGTAAATAATTGATAATTTATTGACACGTGTTCGAAATGATTATTTCTGAGCAGATGCATGTGGGCAACACATGGAAGATGTTGTGCCATTCCATTTTGGAAGGGATATGATTGGAATTAACAAAAAAGTAATTGTAAAATATAAAATAGAATGAACATGAACATGTGTAGCCCACTAAAGATAGTGGACTTTGTAGCTCTTTTCCCTTTTTGGGTTGGAGGCTATTAGGCCTACCCAGTAAGGACCAACATTACGTAACAATCAATTTTCATACAAGTTTTTCATATGAATTTTCTATATTTTTATTTTAAATCCCTACATTAATTTTTAATCATTTTCTAATATAATTTTTTTTAATTTTTTTTAATTTATATATAAATTAAAATACCCAAAGTTAATAGTTCACCTAAAATTCACGTGAAAGTTATTGGAGAGAATGTGATTGTTTTCTCTGACTTTCGTGTTTGGTTTGTTATAACATAGTTCTTTCTCCTTTAAATTTCTCCACTGATCAATTGAATTGACACTAGCCCACAAAGATTATTTTTTTCAGTCCATAAAAGGGCCCAAAAAACAAATAATAAACCACAAGAGAGAAAAACAAGACACTTGCATAGTTGGTAATAAAACAGTACTAATATAAAAAATACATGCAAAATTAGTTCTATAACCGTAATATATTATACAACCAATTTTAGAAATATATGAACTATATAATTCGTTTTATGATCTAATTTTCCTAATTGATTGTAAAACCTAAATTTTGTCCTAGATGACTATTATTTGTGTTTCCTAATGAGAAATAAAAAATTTAAATTAATTTGGATAGTTACAACAAGCCCAATTAAAAATGTAGGAAAAAAATTATATAGAAGACCCATTCTATATTTAATGTTTAATACATACAAGATATTAATGAAATGTAAATATAAACATGGGAATGGATTTTAATATTCAAACTAGGAACAAAACTTCAAATAATATATATTTTTGTAAGCTAAAATTTCAATTTTTTTCTAATTTCATTCGTGTATGTAGAAATGGTTCGCAAATTCTTAACGTTCTACGGGGTCGTCAATTATGGTGGCTGAGTAAAAGATTTTTGTTTTGTTTTTGTCATAAAGATGAATGAAATTTAAAGCTTTGACCTAATTTCTACGAAGCAACTACGAAGTTTCCTCCAGACATTAGAAGCTTTTCTTAAACATATATAATGAAAATAATTTATCAGTTGTTTCATATATATATCAACACCTAAATTAACTCTCTTTATTTTTACACTCTTTTTTTTTAAAAAAAAAGATGTTTAAGAAAATAGTAACAACTACAACATTTACAAATAATAATAAAAAAGTTAACTACAAAACCTAAATCGTTTTCTTATCTTTCCATTAATATAAAGTATAACTTAAATATGATATCGTATTTACAAGCCTAACATGAAAGGAAGCTATCAATCTCATTTCTCTTGAAAAAGTTTAATTATTTTTCTTTATTCTATATTTTGAACATTTTTACATTCTAAACAAAATTGGGAATTCATACACCTTAAAAGGTATTATTATTAGTTAAACTAACAAAACAATTATCACCTCTCACAATATTTCAATCCATTTTTTTTAAATGCAATGAAACAGAAAATAGCACAAAATAGGAACAATTTGAGTAGTGCAATTGATGAAGAAGGAGTTTCGTTGGTTATTTACATGCAGAGATAAAAATTGTCAAGCAAGACATTAAACTACGCGACAAACATTTATTCTTGAAGATAGAAGGATAGGAAACGCGTTGGCGGCAATTATTGTTGCAGTGCAGAGAGAGAGAGGAGAGAGAGAGGAAGAAGAAACCCTAAACCGAGGAAACGGCGAGTATATGTTGGGACCACCTCAATATGTATCCACTATACTTTTTTTCTGAATTCAAATATTAGAAAAAAAACTATTAAATTTCATATTACTCATCATATTTATTAAAAATTGTGATCATATTTGAATTTAAGAGTTTTTTTAGAACTAAAACATCAAATAATGTTAAATTAACTACAATTTATTTATATTTTATTTCACTAAGCCTATACATTATTGTATATTTGAGTTCAGAAAACGATTGTATACATACAATTTTGGCAGAAAATTTAAACCTTTACTATGTCTTCCTAAACTTCAATTCTATGTATGTTTAGCTTTTGACATTTAGGTTACTAGTAAATGAACAACTTCAGACATGTTACAAATATCTTATTTCCAATACACTTCCAATTCTAAATAAACTTGACCTTTTCATTATTATTCCACATCCTAAAAAGCCAAACGTTTTGATTCATTTTTTTATCTGCTAGGAAAAATATAATAAGAAGGATGAGGTTCTATAGATTTTTTTTTAAAAGTAAAAGAAAAGCAGTTAATCTCTCTGGTTAACACATGATCAAGTCTAACACTGGCTCAACATATGCAGACTAAGTTTTTATTCTTTAAAGGGATCCTTTTGATGGAAAGGTCATCAAAAGTCTTCTCCATAGAATTAATCACAAGAAGAAACCCTAAGTGGTTATTTTATTTTTTTAATAAGCAGAAGATATCATTATGAAGATCCAGAACACAATAAGTACATATATAGCTTTAGAATTACGAGATAACCACAATGTCTACCCAAAGAAAATGCCATTTTTTTGTATTTAAAACACATATCCTGCCATATCCTATAGGTATAAATAACTCAGACGATGGTGCAGCCATTGGGGTATGAATCATAAACTACGTGACTATACATGGGAGAACGTGGAAGATAGGTTATGCAAATTGGATAGTTATCATAATGAGATGAAGGTGATGAGTTTTCCTTTGGCGTGTTTCTTCCTCTTCTTCTTCCTCTTCTTCCTCTTCTTCTTCCTCCTCTTCTTCCATATCTTCCACGCTTACTAGCGTGGTATGGCGGAATTTCTTTCTCAGCTGATTGGTTAAATGAACTGCATCGACCCCATCTCCGGTAACCACCACTTGGTCTCTGTTTTGGCCTTCTAAGGATAGTGAAACCACTCCTGTATATTTCACATGACTATATCAAATAAGCACAACACTGTGTACACATAATAAAATGGTTACATATGTGCATAGACACACAGTACTAGCTAGTTTTGAATTAATTACACCAGTTACCAGGCATATACTACAGGTACAGGCGACTATATATATTAAAATGGATACAAAAATTAACAGAATGCAAATTATTTAACATCATGACACACATATCTGCACCTACCTTGAGATTTGGCAGCGACTTTTAGGGCTTTGTTTCTGCATTTTTCACTCTCGACGTGCACCTTTATAACTATTCTCTGCTGGTGCATATATGAAATTATTCAAAGAACATATATATAAAGTTATATTCAAATAAAAAAAAAAAATAGCTAGCATGTAATTTAACTATATAACATTGGAAGTGATATCACCTTCATATTTGATGATATGAGAAAGTCTGGTTTAGCTTTCTGTCGTTGGAGGTAGATTCTCAGGTTACAAATAGCCTTGTTCAAGTTAATTTCTATGCTTTATGTTGCAGTGCAAATCATAGTTATAGAGTGCGTGAGAAACTTTTGGCCCCATTCTGCACGCCATAAAAATTGTTTGATGAACAAAATAATTTTATTTAAAAATAGTGACTCGTCTAATATGAGATTATATTAATAAAATTAATTTAATTCACCTAAATTTATTTTAATGATAAACAATAAAGGAATTTTATGACAAACATTCACTTATTTTTACAAGAAATACAATAATCTTAGAATACATGTTGGCAAAAGAAATAGCACAATTTGATTTCAGGGAAGGAATTGCAAAATTATGCCAACATGAATTTTAAATGCAAAAAAAATTATTTGGTCTAGTTCTATGTTGGTAATGTAACATTTTGATTTGATTAAAATAATTAAAAATAATTCTAAATTTAAAATTTTAAAAATTTAAAAATAAAACATATATTTTTAAATTTAAATCATATAAATAAAATTAACTTAATATTAATAAAATTAAATTATTTTATAAATTTACAATTATTATTTATAAAACACATTAGTACAACCTAAACCATTTAGATAATAAATTTATCTAATTATGATAAAATTGACTCATTTTAATTTAGATAACTATTTTTCGATCTAACTTAACCTATTTTACATATTATTAAGACGAAATTTATTTTATGAATCCTATATTCAATCCTAACTTACCTATTCTCTAGAAAAACAATTAAATATATGTTAATAAAAGTTTTTGAAGTTGATACCGTACTTTCACTATTTTTTTAAAGACCGATTAATGAATTAAAACCATAATTAATCGTAAAATAAACCTTAGTTTACTTACTACCATATTTTTAAACAAGGATACCTTAGTGTATGAAATAGAATTTAATAACTCGCCTTAATTGCATTAAAGTATTTTTAAAAGGTAATAAGAAATTTTTTATTCTGTAATTATAATTATTCTTTATTTTATTATCATTTCTTTGTAATTTAATAATTAAAGTGAATGAATACTTTTTAAAATATAAAATACGAACGTAAAAAAGTTATATCTTGCAACTTGCATATCTTAGTCTAACAACTCGTACATGCAACAATGAAACGCGTTAAGTAAAAAAAAGTCAAGTCGTCGATAAAAGATTTAATTTATTGATTTATTCTATTTATTTTCTAACTTTTAAAAATAAATAACTATTAAAAACAAATTCATTCTTAATAATCAGAAAAAATATTTTGTTACATGTATAAATATTATAAAGAAAAAAAATGTATTAATATAATTGATTAATAGTTATTTTAAGGTTTTGAATTACTTATTCAGTCCTACACTTGTGATTATACCTTGTGTTTTACTTTTTCATACTTAAAGTTTTTAAGTGATGTGAATAATTTATTTGTACTTTAGTTTTCGCCGTTAATTACAAAATATTTCTATTAATTTTAGATTTTTTTAAAACTGCTGCAAAATTGAAGCAAGCCTTATAAAAGGTACTATAGGATTTTGTGATTTTGTGAGAATTGAAGAGAATTAGTACTGGAGCTACTAGATAACTAACATGATAAATGAAAATATAAAGAATTTATTTGTATAGGAATTATAATGTAAAATTTGTAAAGATGAAGAAGACTAAGACCTAAAATTAGTCAAAACGTGTAAGTGCTCTGCATGGTAGAAGCACTGTGAATTAATTGCTGGAATTGTTGGCGTAGACGTAAAGAAAAGAAAACTTGAATGACTTTAACTGATAGATTAGGTCAAATATATAATACTTATGTAAAACCTAATTGGGTCAGAAGCCCAATGCTGGGTTCGTTTTGCATAAGATGGGCCACAAGTAATATGTTCCCATTCGACACGCTGGGACATAGGATTACAATGTGTATGTATCAAAGAAAAAAAAAGTTTAATTATACTTTTAGTCTTAAATTATTTTTTATTTTTTAAATTATAAAAAAAAATTAATCTCTTAAATTTAATAAAATATAAATTTAATTTTTAAATATTAAATTTAAATATTTTAAAAAATATCAATTTAATTTTTCAAATCTTATATTTACTTATCAAGATTATATTTTTTTTTTCATTTTGAGAGGATAAAATAAATATTTTTAAATTTCAGAAAATAAAATTAGAATTACTCAAAATTTTAAGGACTAAAAGAATAATGAATACAAAAAAAAAATTATGAAATTATGAAATGTCAAACTGTGAAAAAAAAATTCGTAATTAACCATGGTTGACATGGATCCAATCCAATCAATATTAATACAACAATTATACTATTTAAATAATACATAAATAATATTAGATAAACATAATATTATAACTTATAATACTAAAAAAAATATTATTCTGTAAGTTTTTAATATTTAAATTAAAACAAAAAAAGTCAATAATAAAGTCTCTGAATTTTTTAAAAATTTTATCTGAGTCTCTAAAATTATTTATTTTTGTTTTGATTCCTAAACATAAGTTATTATTATCACTTGAGCCTTGGAATTACAAATAAAAATAATAATTTCAATGAATTAAATACCAAATCGCATGTTGTTCAAATGCATATTGGAAATTGAGATACACAATCTTTTTTTCTTCTAAAGATAACCAAAAATACTAACGATTTTTGTATTAGAAAAACGTATAAAAAAGAAAGAATGTTACACTAAGTCGTTTCATTTCTTAAAATTGTTGGAAGAGGGTGCTTGTATACACGAAGATTTTGTTAGACGACAACGGAAAACAATCAAAATAAAGTGTAAAATAAAAAATATATTTATCCCTTAAAAAATATTGATTTTTTTTTCTTAACAATCTGAACATGATCAAACTTTGGGTTTGAATTGCCCTTTCTTAGCCATTTGAGTTGTGATTTCTGCCATAAGATACTATATTGCATACACCAGAATTATTATTATTTTAACCATGTATTCTTACCTTCTCATAACTACACTCTCCTCCTAACCCCACTTTATGTTTGAGATCCAACTACCATAAGTTAAGGATATAGCAATAATCATTGACAAAATAGTAAATATGTCTTTACTTATAAAACTATAAGAACAAAAAATTTTCTAGAAGACAAAAACAGGACAGTGCATTTCTCATCTTGATTTTTGGCATCCCAAATGTTGTAACATTATTCTTGGATTTCCAAATCATAAAGCACTTGCTTCAGTTTATGGATATTTTGGTTTAACCCCGCCTTTGATGGAAATTAGAGGATAGAACAATTATTGGGGTATGGATCATACTCTACTACATATAATGGACAAGGTGGAGGAAAGTTTGAACAACAATGAGCTATTGGAAAATTTTCAACACATGTTGTTTCATCTTTCTGTTCCCCTCCAGCATCACCACCCTCTTGAACATTGGAAGCTTTTTCATCTGTCACACTTATAAGGTTTGCATAATTGAACTTCTTTCTAAACTTATTAGTCAAGCAAACAGAATCAATTCCATCTCCAGTCACCACCACATGATCTCTGCTTTCACCCTCTAATGCCACTGAATGCACACCTGTATGCATGAATGTTTGATACAAATTAATGAGACAATTAAAACTTACCCTTTACATTGTCATTCAAATCACAAACAATTATGAACCGTATAGTCGACTTTTTACAATAATCATCTTAAAAATCGTACCGAGAATAACATAAAACTCTTTTATACAGTAACAGTTCAATTCTAAATTAATCATGATTTATGAGGATATACACCCCTTTTGGATTTCAAATTGGTATTTGAAGTTACTAATAATAAAGAGGCATGAGTGCACCTTGAGCGGCTGCAGCAATTGTCAGTGCCTTGCTTCTGCATTTGTCATTCTCCATGTGCACTTGGATAGCTATTATCTGCAGAATTGATGCAGAAAAGTGAAGAGCTTAATATATATTGAACCAAGTTGAATTGAATATAAACCATGAAGTGTAATTAATTAATGATCAATGCAAGTACTCTCACCTTCATGTTTGATAACTGAAAACAGAAGACCAGCTTTAGCTTTAAGTTCGGGAAGAAGAAGTATGATAGAAACGTAACATATCACTCTATATATATATATATGTGTTTTCGAATGTAAAAGTATGATAGAAACGTATCACTAACTAATATTAAAATCTTCTAAATAGAGAAGAGAACTGGCATCATTCATAAAAATGTTAAAAAAAGTATATATTATGAATAAATTTAAATTTAAATACAGAAAAAATATTTTCATTCAATTATGTATTTTTATATAGTATAAAGCTTGTTAGTTTTTTTTAATATAATTATCTTAATTGGCATACTTAATATAATTTCAGATCAATTCATTAATATAAAGTTTTTTGTACTGACACAGAATGTAAATTAATCTCTTATCAATATTTCGTCTTTTTTGTTATCATTATTATTATAGACTTCTTACGCACCATGGCTTGGAAACTAGTAGGTTTTTCTATATTTTCTTCCAGTTTACACTTGTGATGGGAAATTAGGTGATGGTTATCATTAAAATATTGTGTTTGGTTGGAAAGTGAGATAGAAAAAAAGTCTGAAACCGAAGAACGTAGACTCTCTCTCTGAAGGACTTGGCCCCGAAATTGAAATTCTATCTTAAATTCGATTTGATTTGTTTACTAAGTGTATCAGACACGTGTGAATTTTGTGGTACAGAGCATATTCCTAGAAGTTAAATGGAAAATTCTTAATTATAAAAAATTCGGTAGAAGACAATACATGTTTGTTGAACTATATTAAGGCTAGGTTCGGTTTAGCTTTTCTTTAGAAAAAGATGGTGAAACATTGTTTTAGATTTAAAAAAAAAAAGTAGTTTAATTTTGCTTGGAAAATGAAAAAAATTACTTAAAACTTTAAGTTTGTGTTTGAAAGATTAAAGAGAATATTTTTACACTGAAAAAAATAGGTCAGATATAACCTAAAACATAATCCGAAGTGTTGCAAAATGTCTGTGTAAAAAAAAGTGCTGCAGAATATTTTTATTATATATTTATTTGTTTTCAGAAAATATAATTTTCTTCTTTCTCCATCAAAGAAAAGTCTATATTATATTACATTATTTGAATAAAAAATTATACATTTATCATCATTATCTTCTCCTACAAATTTATTCAAATCAAATTTATAATTGGTCTTTATATGTAAATCAAAATATGTTACTGTTTTATGCTTTTCTTTATTAAACATTTTAAAAATTCAACATCTCGATCAATTATAGATCTTTAAGTTTATTTATTTTATCTTTTTGCAACTATGTGTTAGAATTATCATCTTGTGTATTGTTGATAAGTTTTTAACTCTCTCTGTGATATAAGGGCTAATATATACAGTATATTTTTTCTTTTTTTTTTTAATATCAATTTTGTATTTTTTTAAATAAAATAAATTATATTTATTAAAAAAATAAATGAAGTGAAATATAATAAAATTTACTAAATTATTATATTAACATAGTTAAATATAAATTACCATTATAATAAAAATATAATTAGGTTTAAATTAAAAAGAAAAAGTAAAAAATAATTAATATAATCTTAAAATTTTCAAATAGAAAAGTAATATATTAATAGAAAATTATGTTTATAATTGAAAGTCTTTTAATAAGTCATTTTCAGTCTACTCTAGTCAACTAATATATGGCAATGTCACAGAAACTCAGCCACTCGATAAATGGGGAATTTTGAGTGGGAAGACTATCGGAGACAGTGACACACATTGAACAATAGAAAATACCTCTAAAATATGACTAAATATTACTTTATTTTTTATAGTTTATTAAAAAAAATTATATTTATTAAAATTGAAATCAAATTATAATATATAAAAATTTATGAATTAATTTTAAAAATTAATTAAATTTATAATATTTTTTATTATACACTATTTTCTATTTAAATATATAGTTATTAATGTTTGAAATCGATGTTATAAATAACTTAGAATATATATTTTACCATCAGTCTTCATAATCTTATTTTGCATGATATATGAGATATATCAAATATAATAATTAGTTAGATTTTTAGTGAATAATTTGATGTATTGTTACATGAGAATTGTGGAAATAAAAAGAAAAATATACACTTTTAGGAATGATATTGTTCATATTCATTATTATTTAAGTTTTTTATTTTTTATTTTCATCTTGGTCATAAATGAGATTTAAAATTAATATTTTTTAAAAAAATTATTTTTAATGAATTTTCAATCCCATCTATTTATTTACTTTCAAATATAAGCTACTATTTTGATTTTCTTTTTTTATAATTTGAATTGTTTTGACATTAAATAAATGGATAATTAAATTATATATACCTATAATATATGAGATTTTATATTTATATTATTTCTCTTATATATTTAGATTTAGATACCCTTTATACCTAGGTAATAATAATATTGGCTTGTAGAAGAGGAAACAAGATCAGGTTCCTAGCTTTTGCATTATCTAATTTTAGTTTTATTTTTTTAGTGATGAGTTTTGGTTAAATCCTTCTTAACTAGTTTGTATATTTTGTTTGGAAGTTTTGTTGCATATGAGGTCAAGTGGGCTCCACTAACTTGTAGTAATCAAGGTCGTGGACGACATGTTTTGAAATATATTTTTCCAGTTAAAAAATATTTGTATTTTTCTCTTAAATTTTTTTTTGAAACGTTAATAAAAAGAATTGTAGATTTAATTTTATTTTTAATTTTTGAAATTTTAATTGAATTTGGTCTTAGTTTTCTGGTTCTTTAAATTACATTATAATTCTTAAATTTTAAAAAATATGATTTAATTTTTAAACCATGATATATAACAGAATGAATGATTCACGAACGCCACATAAATATTTGTTACATGAATATATTAATACTTTTATTAATAATTAGAGAATATATTAACGATAGACAAAATTCTTAATTTTAAAAGATTAAATATGCAATTAAAATTTTATGAAAACTAAAATTGCTCATTCACAAACTATCCACCATATTTAATAAAGTAGAAAAAAAAAATCACAGCAATTCATATTTAATTAAAAAAAAAACCATATTTTCTTTCTCATTTTATTCGTATTCCTTTCTCTTTCACTCACTTACTATTCATTACAAAAGTTAGATGATATTTTTCTTTTGTGTTTCATTTTTGAGTTTGGTCTTGCTTTAACGAATTCTGAAGTTTAAAATTATTTTAAAATATTATTTAAAACATTGTTTTCTATTTTAAATTTTTAAATTTTAAGTATTTCTAAAACTGTTAAAAATATATTATTACGTCGAAAATTTTTTAAGTCACATCAAATAGGAGACTACCATAAACTAGTTATAAATTATGGAAATTTCAAATTTCAAATTTGAGGACTAACAAGATTATTTTACAAGTTGAGAAACTATTTTTTTTTTCTAAAATGTGACAAACTAAAAAATTATTTTTAAATTTGAAAAACTAATATTTATTTTTAAATTTAAAAAATTAAAATAAACTTGATCCAAATTTAAAATACCAAACAAATAGTTACCACCATTGACTTGTCATAATAAATACCACATATTGGACAAGATTAATAGATCTGTCACTTGTGTGTATTGTGTGTATGCATTGTATACATAAAATTTTGGCAGAAAATCTAAAAGTTTATTATATGTTTTCATAAACTTCCATGTTCCACGTATATATTGAAATTTAGGTTACTACATTTTCTTCCAAATGAAACTAGCTTCACTTACGTTAACAAATATCTCATTTCACATAACTTTCCACATTTAAAGAACTCTGAACCTTAATTATCATTATTCCATATAATATATATCCTAAACCAAGCTTTAAGCTTATCCTTTTGATGGAAATTAGTAGCTCAGAGGATGGAGCAGTTATTAGGGTATGGATCATAAACTACGTGATGGTACGTGGAAGAAGGTGGAAGAGAAGTGGTACATATTGGACAAGATTGATGATAGATTTCCTTTGACATGGCTTCTTCCTCTTCCTCTTCTTCTTCATCTCCTCCTTCTTCCACTTTTTCCACACTTATTAGCGTAGCATACCCGAACTTCTTTCTCATCTGATTCGTTAAGCAAACAGCATCCACTTCATCTCTAGTTACCACAACTTCATCACTGCTTTCGCCATCTAATGCTAAAGATTTCACACCTGCATGTTTCATATGCCATGACCATGACAAATAACCACTATTAACGTCATGCACATCAAATCTCTATATATATACACTACTAAGCTATAGCTAGTTTTGATTTACAATATTATAAAGAGATAATGGAATGGAAATGATTGAACATGGCACATGCACCTTGACATACAGCAGCAATTTTCAGAGCCTTCCTTCTGCATTTGTCACTCGCAACGGGCACCTTTATAACTATTTTCTGCACCATGTATGGGAGTATATAAATATAGATAGAATTATTCAAATATAATCATACCCTGTGATTCAACTATTTATGAATCATTGCAACTGATATCACCTTCATGTTTGATAATGAAGCAGAAGACTTTATGTTGTTGGAGAACCAAGATTCGCAGGTGATCAAATATGTATATTCTTTGTGTGGACAAAGCAAGTGATTATATAGGAAAATGGTGTACTTATTTCATGTTTTCGCAATAAAATATTAAATGGTTAAATTATCACCCTACTAAATGTTCAAATCTCACATAATTAAATGCTGTTAATTTTTTTGAAATTATAAAATTTAAATATATGAAATATATGTTGCGGATGACGAGAACATTGAAACCATTTACAATAAAATTGTGACGTTTAACTTGTTATTTTCTTAAATATAAAAAATGTGTTTTACCTATCAATTAATTTTTTTTATAATGATAAAAATTCAATAATTAATATCAACACTAAAATCATAAGTTTAGTGACTTGTTTAAGAATGAGCAAGAAAAACCTTGTATAAATATAGGTTTGGTTCTATTTATAGTAATTATGTAATTATTGTATTCTAAAAAATAAAAAAGTTAAAATAATTGAGATTTTTTTTAAAAAAAAAAATTTGATGTAGTTAGTAATTCATGATAGAATGAAAACTCTATTTTCAATTTTATAAGAATTTTTATTCATTTGTTTCATTTCAATGAAAGTTTTATTTTCTTATAATATATTTTAATTTTTGGCCTAATTTTTTTTTTTCATAATTTATTCAACCTCTGATTTTTTTATATATTTTTTTTATCCTCACGTTTTTAAATTAATTTTAGAACTATTTTATAGATACCTCTCGAGGAGGAACGTACATGTAGTAAGTAAAACATATTCAAAATATTTAAAAAGAACAAATAGATTATTTATTGACAATATAAAAAAGTTTTTATAGTGATTGAGATAAAAATAACAACATATAATAAATTTGTTAAATTTTATAATAATTATTTGAAAATTCATACTAATGTAATTTATAATTAAGGGTAAAATACATAATCATTAAATTCTATAAATAAAATTTGAAAATTAATTTAAAGTGAAAAATGAAGTTTCTATATTGTATGTTAGTCAAGCTTGTCGTAATCATATATGCATTATTGAAGCGCGTAGACCCAAGACTTCGTGGGCAAAAAATTTGGTAGTTTGTGTCATAATATAGTATCAATTAATTTATATATATATAAAGAGTTTAAGTAGATTTTTTTTTATTCTAATTTTCAATTCAACTCTTAGCTATTTATCTTATTTTAAGTGGTCGAATCTAATCCAACTATTAATGAGTTATATTAAGTTATTATGTGGAATAATTATTATATTTTAAAACTCTTTTCATAAAATAAATAATCTTAAAATTTATTTATTTTTAAGTTAGTAGTAGTCATTATAAAATACACAAACATTGAAAATTTAAAATAATAATCAGAAAAATACATATTTTTATTGAAAATAAATATTATAAATTGTTAAAATGTTGTGTTTGGTTGGAAATTGAAAATAGTATTTAAAGAAAAGGAAAGACTGGAAAGTTACGTTGAACGTTCAAATAATTGTTGTGTTTGATAGACCACGCGTGGACTAACTGGACTCTGTTTGAAGTATGACAGATATGTGTGCATCTTTTTGTGGAGAAAAGAAAATTCCTAGTGATTCAATCGAATTTTTTTATTATAAAAATTTGGGTACAAGACAAAAATGTCTTGGTTAAGGTATTAAGGAATCTTTGATAGATGTTTTTAATATTAAAAAATAAAAAAATATAGATTTTATTATCTTACATTATCATCAAATAATTTATATATATCTAATCTGATTTGAATAAAAAAATAAAAAAACTTTAATAATTTATTATTTATATTTTTTAATTTAAATTTAATTATAATATATAATAACATTTATTAATATGAATTGTTTAAAGAATTTTTTAATGAAATAATTTAATACTTTTTAAATAATTTCTTATATTTGAAGTTATTTTAATGAAATGATTTTTTTCACTGCCTTCATTTCATTGTTATAAGGGTATATAACAGTTGCATAAGCTATGATTTTGTAGGAAACAGAAAAGTAATATACGGAAAAAGAATAAAACCTAAATGGCAGGTATAAGGAACTGAAGGAAACAGTGTGTAGATCTTTTAGTGACTCTGAACTTAACAGGTTAGGGTTTGTTTTGAGTAATCCAAATTCATATAATGATGAAAACACAAAAAACAAAGAGAAACGTTCAAACGTGTGAAGGAGGAGGGATAAAGAAAAAGAGGAGCATGCATGAGTCTCTAAGCTGAAACTTTGGGAGAGGACTCTCGTTGAACGGCCTTCATGAGAAGACTATCGTGTGCGAGGGCCATCTGAACGGGGAGAGAGCCAAAGCCATTGGCCATGGCAAGCATTATCTCCTTCGTTTCCTCCTTGAACTCTTCCATGTCAACCCTCCCATTAAGGTCGTGGTCGAATTGCACGAACAGGGACTCGTACACACGTGCCAGCTCCTCCGGCTCACGCTTCACGTCCACGCCAAAGTGGCTCTCCAACACCCTCAGCCTCTGCAACTCCTTCACCATCTCCCCGTACGACAGAACACCGTCCTTGTCCGTATCCAGCTCCCAGAACAGCTCCCTCACACACACTCCAAACGCTTCCTCGTCCTCCACGAACCCCACTATGGTCGCGCCGTCTAAAATCTCCACACTCATTTTCTTCAATTTCAACTAACTTATCTATCTTTGGTTTGGAATAACAGCTCGTGTTCGTTATTTCCAGTTTATATAGCAATCACTAGTGTAGCTGGTTAATTATATTATAAGTGAAAAATAGTTTATTTAGTTTCGCTTTTTGTGACCGTTGTTTGCTTTTCAGACGTAGATTTTGAATTCGAATGCTTGCAGACCAAGTTCTTACACGGTTTCCATTAATGCTGGTTAGTTTAGTGGTCTTTATACAGTAGAATAATGGTTCTTTTATTCTGGCACACGTACCAATAGAAAAGTGTTTGGTCTAGAACAGTTATTCGCGTTATTCGACGTTAAGATTTAGCTGTATTAAATAATGTAGATGGAGAGATTGTTGTGTGCGTGAGTTTACCAAATTTCTCAGTTTGTAATAATAAATCAGCCAACATTTGATCGATCATGTACGAAAATATAAAAAATCTATGTCAAACAAAATGAGTTTAATTATTGGAACAAAGTGATTCTAACTTAACAAGGGACTTTGACTTTAGGTTTGGATATTTAACTATGTTGAATGTTTAAAAAAAAAAAGTTTTTTTCATGAAGATTATTTGGTTGTGAGAAGGGTTATTGATTTGAGTCAGTGGGCTTCATGAAAACGGTTGGCCAATGCATATGGTTGAAGTTTGATGGAAGTGTTCCAAGTGTCGAGAAAGTTCCCTTAGAGAAAAGCATGGGCAAAACTTAAAAACGATATGCCCAAGTCCAAAACAGGGGAACCCACTGATTATTCCAGTCATTTCTGTTTCACCCTAAATAATAATAAGAGTATAGTGTGTGTTTTCGACCACTTTCGGTGCTAGAACTAGAAGCCTCATAGTTTAAGAAAAGGATATGCTTTCGTAGATTCGTAAGTTGTTGCTACGGGACAAAACTTCATGTTTCTGTTCTTAATTTATGCATTTTTCTTCTTTTATCAATCAAATATAAAAACATTGTATTGCGAAATTTGATGTGGGAGGTTCATGGGTTTGCTCACTTTGTCTTTTTCTTGGCTAAGTTGGATTATTGTTCAGCCCAGTGTTATTTCACGTTTTCCATTGATTTTGAGCTTTTTGTCTCTTTGTTATTGAACCTACCTCAGCCCAATTAGTGTGATCCAGTTCTCATTAGTTTATTTTTGTGTTATGCTGGGTCAAAATTATGACCAAATTCTCAATCTATATTTCGCTTTGATTACTTTCCCCTCTTTATTTTAAATATTAAACCTTTCCCATTAACAGACACTTAAGAGATAAAATAATTACAAATTATATTTTTTTTAGTAAATTACTATACTCTTAAATTTTTTATTAAATTATTATAATTTTAAATGTTTATAAGTCTTTTAAGAGTTAAAACATTATTAAGATGATAATTTTGACCTAATAACAATCTACTTTTTTCTCCACCCTCCCCATATTTAACGTTGCTTCACCCGATTCTTCATATTTAAGAGAACTTAGACGATATATAAATGCATAGATAATGTAATTTAGGTAATTTGTTTATTCTAATTAATTTGCATCCTATGGTTAGCAGGAACGTCCATTTATGAAAACTGGTTTGATTCCTGCGATTATTAATTGACATTTATTTGCTGAGAAATACTGCAGCGGAACATGTTGGGTGGTCACGATGATGTTCATCCTGTGTCGGTGGTAAGGGATGTTGAATACTTTTGTGAATGACTAAAGATTTGGTTAGAAATGGTCGATGCATGCATGAGTAGAATTTTGATTCTTAATTAATTACTAGCTTTTAATTTCATTGCCGAGTTATAGTTATAATTTGGAAATTTTGGATTAGGTCAAGTAATGACCTAATATTTCATCCCAATGAATAAATGATACGTACATTATTTCTTTTTTCTACCGTAATACCTTCGTACGTAACTGAGATACGTTTCATGAAACTCACCTTAATTATTGACTTGTAGTAAAGATGTTCAACATCACACATTCGTAAGAGTGGATTTTATGTTGCAGATTATGTTGATACAATTGTAGTTTGAAAAACTTGTAAAATGAATTGGATAAAATTTAAAAGATAACATGATCATCTGAATTGAATTGATTGGATATTTTCGTGAATTTTTTCTGCTAATTTTTGTAGATATTATATAATTAAGATAAGAAATCACAATTTTTATAAAAAAATTTATAAAGTGTTTGTATTAGTAAAATGTTCCTGTATACTAATTAAATAAGAAAGAATTTTACTGTTAATCTAGGTGGTTGGGGACCACTCTTTACTTTAATATGGAATTAATGTTCTTAAACACCGACCTAATGAAATAAATAAACATGCTGTCCTATTTTGAAAAATACACTAACTTGATTCGGTCTATTTTTCTAAAGTTATATTATTTATATAGTATTATATTTAATTTAATTTATGTATTTTTAGTGTAAAAAAATTATACAAACAATTAACAAAATAATATAATAGATATTGCTTTATCTTCTATATTTTTTTATCTTAATATATATATATACACTACAATAATAAGTTTAATTATTCATGAAATATTTTTTATAAATTTTTCTTTTTGAAAAAAAAAATTAATTATCTATTAAATATTTTCTATATCTTTATTTTAATGAAAATTTTTCATAAATTTATTTTTGAAAATTTTTTCATAAATTTATTTATAAAAAGAATTTTTATAAATTTATGTATGAAAAATTTTTATAAATTTATTTGTAAAAATTTTTTTATGAATTTTTTGTGAAAAATTTTCTATTAATCTTTTATCCACAAATTTATGATAATAAAAAATTTATAAAGAAAAAATTAGTAAGAAATTTTCTAAAAAAAATTATAAAAAATTTTTTATAAATAAATTTATGAGAAATTTCTCATAAATAAATTTATAATTTTTTTTATAAAAATAAATCTGTAAAAAATATTTAATGAATAATTAATTTTTTTTTAATTTTAAAAAAATATTTCATAAATAATTAAATTTATTTTTTAGTAATATAATATAATTAAAATATAATTTTGATATTTCATTTTATTTTTTATATTAGTTTTGGTCCTGTGAAACAGTTATTGTAGAAAACATTGATTGTAGATTGTGACATGTCATCATGTTGAGAAATTGATAGGGTAAATTCGCACAAGAACTAGTATGTTATAACATGGACACTTTATTAAAGAAAAATGAAAGTGAATAATTTTAAACTATACTAAACAAAGAAAAATTCAAAATGAGAAACTAAGATTATGTTACAGCCTTCAATAGAGTAATTTTTGTTTTACACAGGCACGTTGACATTTATTAATAAATGACATTTGGTAACAAGTCTTGATGAGTCATATGCATGATTGAACTTGTGTGGTTGAGTTGTATCCAATTTGACTGCAAAATGATAAAGCAATAATTATTACATTTAATGCACAAATCTATAGTCAAAGTCCTTTGTGTGAACTGAATAAATTGGATACCAAATAACTATGGTAGGACTTTATGTATTGGCAAGATGGCACAATTTAATATTACTTTATCAATCAATCAATTTTTTTTTCTAGTTTGTGATTTTTAAAAGTTAAGATAAATTAATATTTCATTATTAAAATTATTTATAGTTATATAAAATTATTTTATTTTGATTTAAATTTTTAATTTCCCTTATATTTTTGTAAAATGAAGAACAACTTGTACAGCTTTCTATTTTATTACAGCATAAAAATTTCGCACATACACCCATACATTATTTCTGGTGTTTTATACAAGAAATAAATAAATGTATTTTTTTTTTATTATAAGAAAATAGGTAACTTTTTAATGTATTGGTTTATAACTTTTATATTTTTTATTTATTGTAAAGTCTATCATCGAGACACTCATATATTTCTCATATAATGTGAATATATTTCTAGTCACATAGAAAAATTCTATTTCACGTTCACTTCTATATTATTTAACTTGTTCAATAATGTGTCGTGTCAAGTCTATCTTTTGCAGGTAGATTTCATGAAATTACAGTATATATATACTGTAAACAGACATATAATGTTAAATGCAATAATTTTAACAAAGAAAACGTTCAAGACACGATGAAAAAAACTTAAATATCAGATGAATGATTTATAATATTAACTTAGGATTTGACAGAAAAATGTAAGCATAAGTTTCAAAAAACAAAATCATTATTCAGAAAAATGAAAAAAATGATATAATCAAAGTGTGTGGGTGAGCACAAAGCCTTTGTTTTGAATAGCTAAAACAAAGCAACTAAACATACATAGAGTGAAGTGAGTGACAGTGTAAAGGCGAGCACAGTAAGTATGAACCAATGAAACAAGATACACAAGTGGCATTGCAGCATCTCAATATTATAAAATATCTGTCATGTCTCACACTGCATTAATTTTTCTGAAAAATATTACAGGTTATCAAGTTCTTGATCTACGACATGATTACTGTCTTCTTAAATTTGCAAACGAGGAGCAAACAAAAGCAGAGGTAGTGGGGTCATGAATCATTTATGATAGCTAGCCAAGTGATAGCAATAGATCTGGAGTCCAATATTGACAGAGTTGCTATCTAGATTCAGTTCACTGGTTTTTTTTCTCATTGGATACTATATTGAGTACGATCCAAAGGCCAAAAATAGGTGTACACTTGTAGGGTTCGTGTGGAATCAATACTCTACACAGTTTCACTTTTTTTGCAATTTTTAGGCCACAAAAATGGTGTCTCCTCTCCATTCATCATTCACCGTCTGACCTGGTGCCAGAGTTGTCTTTCGCACTAAATAACATAACCTGCTTTGCTGCATGGGCGGCATGGCAAAATAAATGCACGTTCCTGTCACGGATCCACTATTTTGAACCACGGTTTCTGTTCTTAAGTTTAAGTTTAGGTTAATATATTTCTAGTATCTAGGGTTTAGTTTTCAATGTATCAAGTATAGGTAGTTTAATGACTTTTCAAAGTGTCTTGTTAACTAATGTATTCGTTGGGTTAAGTGTTGCAGATACATCTTCTATTATTTTATACATCAGTATATTAAAACTGCTGCTAATTTTGAAAGGAAAAAGTAATAAAATTGTGATAGCAAACTAGCTGGCTGCAGCAGGTATCATTACTTCACCACTTTTCAGTACAAGCAAGTTGATAAACGTACAATAATTGCTGTGTTTCAACTTCAGAGCCAACCATTTTTTACTATTGAAAATGGAAGGAAATTGAGTTGGAGATGAAGAACAACTCTTCGGTTCTTAATTCTTTAGATAAGACTGAATTAATAAACGCTCTTGGGCCAACTACCAGTAAAGAGAAAGGTCCTACTTTTCTCTTCTCCCCTCCTATATATACAGGATTTTTCCCACTATTTTTTTCATAACATATCTCATCTCAATAGATCTGGTGTAGTCTGCAACTGCAAGATGGGTTTGAAAATGGCAATGCTGATCCTAGGCCTGTTGGCCATGTTCCTTTTGGTCTCCTCAGACGTGGCATCCACCAATCAAAAAGAGGGTAAGCTATTGTACTTCCACTGCATCAATTTATAACAAAAAAAAAAATGTTAATAATATCCCTAAAACATTTATTAGGGAAACCTTTAAATTAAAAATGACTAAAGCAAGAGGTTTCTATTATTTTTTAATGAAGTATATATGTTATCATTTAACATTTTTAAAAACTTCAATTTTCACGTTTCTTCCCACCATCACTTTCATTTACTAAATTACTTTTTTCCTTCTCTATCATTCTCTTCCATCACACACAAAAAATTGCGTTATTCTATTTAATTAATTATTTTATATTAATTAAAAAGGTCGATTATATATAGATTATTCGTAACTATCAACACATATTAATGGGTGCTCAAAAAACAGTTTTCTATGATGAATGGTTCACTTAGTTTTTTTTGTGGTTGTTAAAGTGGAAAATGTAGTGGGTAATGCCAAATATCCTGGTGGATATGGAGGGAACCCTGGCTATGGGGGCGGTGGCTATCCTGGCCGTGGTGGTGGTGGTGGATACCCTGGTCGTGGTGGTGGATACCCTGGTGGTGGCTACCCTGGCCGTGGTGGTGGCTATCCTGGAAATGGTGGTGGTTACCCTGGTCGTGGCGGCGGCGGCGGGTACCCAGGCCGAGGAGGAGGGCCTTGTCGCTATGGCTGTTGTGGTGGCCGGACATACAATGGAATTTGCAGAAGGTGCTGCTAGTGAAGCTGTCACTGCATGCACAAACTCAGGATAAGACTTAGTTGAGACAATGCACTTCTAAGTAGTACTTGAGATATTACATGAATAAAATCTTGTGTCTTGAGAGTCATGGATTTGCATGACCTTTTCGAGATATTTCGTAACTGTAGTGTTGTACACTAGTATGTCTTGTGCCTGTGTGATGATTTAAGAGCAAAATAATGTGGTGAATATATATTATCTGTTCCACAGATTCCGCTTTCTTTATGTTTATCGTTTCTATACATCATCCACTATTGTTAAATTTGTTCTTCTATAATTATAATAATGTCCTTATAGCCATGTCTATTTTTACCAGAAAATAGAGAACCCAGCTAGGTAAATCTTAATTGAACAAGGGTTTATGCAGTACTTAATTTCCCCTAATTAAAATATGGCTAATAAACTTTGAATGGTATCAAGGATACACCACTTTCAACTCAATACTAACTCAAGCTTGTACATGTTAACTCAATACATATATAAGAGCCTTCTTAGCTTGACAATCTTGAGCAAAACCAAATCACTGAGATACTAGGGCTGTTTGACTTGTGTTTTTATAAATTATTTAAAAATAAATAAATATACAAAAAAACTTGTAGTGATTAGGTGCTACAAAATCTATTCATTGTGCATTATTTTTATACAGAAAACATTAATTGCAAAGCATTTCTAAGAAGAAGCACAGTGAAAGACATGCATTTTACAGAGAGAGCTTATTTAAACTCCAATTTTTGAAAATTCAACATTAAACGAAGTCCCATGAACTTGGTGTATTTTGAGGCATTAGATCTTGGACACCGAAAGCACCAGTACCTTATAGACTCCCCAAGAGAAGATAAATTGACAGCAATAAAATTCTCATAATAATTAACATTTTTTTGGATGATCTGGTTCGTGCAGAATTCTATTCGTTCTGCCAATAACTCTTGGTCAAGTTTTCTCTAACATTAAAGCTGAAGTGGCCTCCTCTGGCAATGTTTGCAAAGGAAATAAATGGTTTCTTTTCCATGAATGAATTTCATGTTCTTTTCTTTTTCTTCATTTCTATTCATCCTCCACCTTCTCCTCGGATCTGGAAATTAATTGGCAGCCTCCTTTGTTGGATTGTATTAAGAAGTATTAAGTATATATCTTGTATTTTTACGTGATGATAAAGGGAAATTTTCTTGGTGGTTTCACCGTATTTATTGGAATTGAATGTGTTTTTACTATAGAAATTTGTATTATTATCTTTGCTTTCAAATATGATAGAGTTGGCTGGGAAACTTTACAGATGAAATGTGATTTAAAATTAGTTAGAGATTTGTAGAATTATACTATAATTTTAGATTTTTGTTCTTCTATAATTTTTCATTCTTCTTACATTTTTAAGAAGCATAATGTAAGTACTAGTAAGTTAGTAAATTATAATTTGGATTATATATAAACATATTTATCGTTTAATGGGACCATGTTCTTGATTTGGTTATGATTTTTCTAAGAAATGGAGTGGTCTCGCTAGTTTGACTAGGTTTTGTTAGGTTTGATTTTTTTGTCGTTATGTATATCTCTATCACACGTCTTGTCGCGATCTTTATTGTAATTTATTTCTTTTTTTAATGCTCTTTTTATATGTAAAAAAAGCTGAACTATAAATTATGAAATTGAAAAATATGATTTAAAATAAGATATTCATTGATAATATTTTAAATGATTTAAAATTTAATAATAATATAAAGTAATTTAATTTGATTTAATTTACTCAAACTATAATACAATTTAATGTATTTAAACAATATACAGTTTCATTCCGTTCTATCATATAATTTTTAGAGTTAAATTAAGTTGCATAATAATTCAATTTAATTCATATATTTTCCATCCCCACTTTATAAAAAAAAAAAAAATTCAAATATTCAACACAATTATTTAATTAATAATTTTAATTGACTCTAGAGGAAACAATACTTCAATTGTCACTGCATAATCTCATGAAACCAAAATATGTTAAATATCTAATAAGTTATAGTTGAAAAAACTAATTGTAATTAAGCCAAGTATGATCTACTTAAACTCGAAGTTATAGGTTAAGATAAAATAGTATATCAACTAGTTTATAAGTTGTGTTCCGGATATAGTTTAAATTATTATTTTATACTTTATGCTAAATATAATATAATATAATATAACATTATAATATAATTATGATAGCAAACTAGCATGCTGCAGCAGACATCTTTACTTCATCCCATATCAGTGCAGAGCACGTTGATGTGTGGCAGGTTGATACACCTACAATAATTGCTCTGCTTCAATGTAGAGCCTAAAAGTTTTTTACCATTCAAAATGGAGAAGGAGGTTGAACTGAAGATCAAGAAAAGCTCTTGAGTTCTTAACTCTGGATAAGATTGCATTTATAAACTTCAACTACCAAGTTAAGAGAACAGTTCCTACTTTTCTTCCTCCATTCTTATATATAGAAGATGTTTTCCACTAGTTTTCTCATCCTTCTTTACCAGACATATCTCCTTTGAATAGATATCACTTGTACTTTGCTGCTAAAAGATGGGTTTGAAGATGGCAATACTGATCCTAGGCCTGTTGGCGATGCTCCTTTTGGCCTCCTCAGAGGTGCCATCCACCAATGCAAAAGAGGGTAAGCTATGATACATCTCTTATATTCTTATGACTATTTTTTTATATTAACAAAAATGTTTTATATGTGTTGTATATAGGATTATATGTGTTGTATCAGTTTACACTTCAATACTTCAATTATTATCTGCACTTTGTATCGTATTCTATCTTGTGTTTTTCTTTCCACCTCCAATTGCATTTACCATTTCGTTTTTCTTTTTCCTCTCTATGTATCATTTTCCCTCACAAAATCCAAACGTAGCATAGTCCTAGACATCTTTCAGGTGATATATAATGAATTTTTTTAAACTGAAAAATAGTTACATGTCACGTAAAAAGGAGTAGAATATAACTCATAGTGATCTTAAACTATGTAATCATTTTTTATTTAATGATGTAAAAAATATTACTATTGTTTGGTTGTTAAAGTGACAAATGGAGTTGGTGATGCCAAATATCCTGGTGGAGGCAATGGTGGTGGTTACCCAGGCTATGGCGGCGGTGGCTATCCTGGACATGGTGGTGGATATCCTGGTCATGGTGGTGGATATCCTGGTCATGGTGGTGGCCACCCTGGCCATGGTGGTGGGTACCCTGGACGTGGTGGCGGCTGTCACTACGGCTGTTGCGGTGGCAGGACATACAGCGGAGGCTGCAGAAGGTGCTGCTCTTACGCTGGTGAAGCTGTTGGTGCACAAACTCAGGATAAGACTCACAATTGAGACAACTCAAATCTACGAA
Source organism: Macrotyloma uniflorum (assembly GCA_016859785.1). Classification (NCBI taxonomy): domain Eukaryota; kingdom Viridiplantae; phylum Streptophyta; class Magnoliopsida; order Fabales; family Fabaceae; genus Macrotyloma; species Macrotyloma uniflorum. Next base: position 879,769 of record BDMB01000011.1, read on the forward strand.
GTACTTAAGATATTTCATGAATAAAATTTGGTGTCTACAGTCATGGAATATTACCATGACCTTCTTATGAGTTTAAGAGCAAATTAAAGAGATGGATATTACCTATTGTGCAAATTCTAATTTGTTCTAAATATTGAGTTTTACTTCTATCGTTTATTCGAAAAACGTAGAACTCAACAACGTACCAAAAGCTTAAATAAACAAGGGCCAATCAGCATTTAATTTCCCTAATTAAATATGGCCAACAAACTTGAATAATATTATCATGATTACAACTCACATATAATCATGTTGTGTTTCTGATTAATATGTTGTATTTATTTTGTTTAATTCTTTCTTAATTTGTTATTTAACACATATTTAGTGGAGTAAGTTGTCCTTTAAAATTAAAGCCAGGATTAATTGATTCCATTAAAATTTGATATGTATCTAATTTAATTTTATAAGTCGATTTGGTAGAATTAAATTAGGTTTATACTTATTTTTTTTATATAATTAATGATAAGAAAATATTTTATTTAAAATTCATGCAATGCTTTATACATACAGAGAAACTATCATTGTGAAGAGAAGGGGATATGTAGTTTCGCTTTTTATCTTTTTTTTTTTATTATTATTTTCATTTGTGTATTTAAAGAAGTATTGAGATCAATTAAGTAAAAATGAGAACATTCAATTTTAATTATATCTAGATGCACTTTCTTTTGGGTTTTGTAGTACTATTTTAGATGGACTTTCTTTTTTACAATCATATAAGTTTTTATATATATATATATATATATATATAAAAATTTTAAAATAAAAGACATCAACACATAGGCATATTTATATATAAAAAATTTATATAACTTCAATTCTTCATTACATTTAAAATAGGTAGGGGTAAGAGTTCATCCTTATCAAGATAATATTTATATATACTAAATTACACCAATTATTTTTGTGATTTCGTGATATTACACAAATATCTTTCACCTTTTTAACACTTATAATGACATCTTTATGTAAGTATACACCTTAAAAAAGTTATTAGTATAATGTTTTTTTAAGCAATTAAGGGAAATAAGTGTAGGCTAGAAAAAGAGAAAGTGTTTAATATTTTTTTAAAATTTAAAAGTAATATATATATATATATATATATATATATATATTATTTGAGTAAATTAGTACGTATATTTGATATTCTTTTTGTTTGAAATTCAAATTTCTGTGACGAATTTTTTTTTAAATATATCTGGATAAGTTAAGAAAAAAAGTTACAAATAAATGTCTTTGATAATAATTTTTAAAATTTTAAGCAAACTTCTTAACAGAAGACTAAACAATAATAATTATCCAAAAATTATATATATTTTTATTATTACATATTACATCAATATTGTAACCTTAAGTTGGTTGAAATAATTTTTTATAAAACATAAACTTTAATCAGAAGTCCTTTGTTAATTAAAAGGGATATAGCGTGGGAAACAAGTATTAGACAAGTATTAGAAAACAATTAAGAAAATAAATATCCATCATTTGAGGTCAGCACCTTGGGCAACGGGGTAACTCAACCACAATTTTCTAAAAGAATCAAAAAAAAATTTCTTGATTTTTTTTCCTTTTCTGAAAATTTTCAAATTTGGGAGGTATGGCTTCAATTTAGAATTAATTAATGGACGAAATACCCGACATAAGTTTTAATTATCCGTACTGATTTATATAAAATAATATTCTATGTTATATTTATTATAAGACATTTCAAACAAAATGATACATATGAAAAAAACAATATATTTATTTATTAGTTTTATTATTCTTTTTTTTTTTTTACCTTTAATTCATTATATTCACTGATCAATCCTGGTTATGATTGTGAAAATTTAGTGAGAAATTAGTTTACCTACAATATAAATCATAAAATTATTAAGTTATTGCTCTAAAAAGTTCTTTTAAAGTTATACTATATAAAAAGAAAACTACATTTTATTCATAAGAAAAACATTTGAACAATATTTACCCATTCCGTAGTTGTAATTAATGAGGAATAGTTAATTTAGGACAAAAATTATAGTTTTTAAAATACTTTTATATTATTTTAATTAGAATCGAAAATTTCTTTAGTGTAACGAAGACATTTTATATAAATTAAATTTGACTTTTTGCCTTGGTTTTTAATGAAAATCCAGCTGTTGTAGATTGGGAAAACCTTTTATATCAACGACTTGATAGATAAGCACAATTAAATATGTTTATTTAATTTTTCTATAATAATAATATAATTAAAATAAATAAAAAATAATTATTATTTTATAATTTTTTATTTGAAATAATTATTTTTTCTTTTTATTATTTTTCAAAGATAATATTAAGAACACGTTATTGACTGAAATTTAATCTTTTAACTAATATAGAAAATGCTTTTATTGATATTTTCACCTTGTAAAATCTTTCATTAGAGACTAATAAACATAGACTAGTGAAGTAAATCTAATTTTATAAAATAAAATAAAACATTTAACAAATTGCGTCTAACTTTTATGACAAATAGAAATAATATTATGATATGAGAATAGGAGTAGGTGTCTACTTCTCTACTTTTCATAGCACTGAATATACACGTAGTCACACACAATAATGGCTGTGTTCGAATTTCACAGCCTACATTTTTTACCATTGAAAATGGAGAATTGAAAATGGAGAAGAAGAAGAAGTGAGTTTAGAAAAGAATAAATTAGTATGGTATACGGCACCAATTAAGAGAAAGGTCCCCAAGCTTTCCCTCTTCCACTGCTATATATAGACTATACATTTCCACTCATTTTCTCATCTTCAACATCACAACAACTAATCTCATTTTTTAGTTAATCTCTTCTGGTTTACTACTGAAACATGAGTTCTAAGATACCAATACCACTTGCCCTAGCCATGTTGCCAATGCTCCTTTTCATGTCCTCAGAAGTTGCAGCCCAGGGTTTCAAAAAGGGTGAGCTATATCTCATTTTCTCTCATATACTCTCTCTCAAAACTATTTTCTTAAGTAAGATAATATTAATAATGTTTTTTAAAACACACTAGTTTAAAAACTATAAAATATAAAAAAAAAAATTCTCAAAAGATGTTACTAACTATATATATTATAAACATGCTACAGTTTTGTAGTAGCTTAAATATGTTTTTAATTACCTATATATAATTGATTCAGGTATAATTATAGTTAGATTCTCTAAGTAAAAATTATGGGAGAAGAGTTTCTATGTGATCAATGTAATTATTTTTTAAAGATTAATTATCATCAGTGAATACTTAGTAACATTTTAAATAAAATAAATGATTTTGTCTTTGTAATTATGTCTTCTTTTATATTTTGTTGTCTTGTATTTTTTTAGTGGTCCTTGTAATTTCTTTAATTTTTATTTTTATAATTTTATTTTTACTCATATTGCATCTCTAGTTTTTAGATTTTGTTCTTGTAATATATAAATGATTTGTTGAGATTATAATAAAAAATAGATATGTTATTAGAACTATAACAAAAATAAAAGTACAAAAGTGAAGAAAAAAGAGTTTTTATTGTTTCGAAATAATTGCTATAATAAAAAACCAAAAAAAAAGATATGATTGCAGAATCAACAAAATGTTGAAGCCTTTTCTATTTATTAACTTTTTTAGCTCCCCTAAAACATTCTTTATTTTTATTTATTTTCAAATCATATCCATATACTAGTGGACTCCCCCTTCAGCCATTCTTTTTTTCTATTTTTTATAAAAGAAAAGAAAAGAAAATCATACTTCAATTTTTATGTTCACTTTTATATCTTTTTCTATCTCATCCCTTACCATTTTCTTAATCTTCCCTTGCTATTCCTCTCCAATCTCGCAAGTTATATACACATAATGGCTGAGAAAAATGCACTTTTCTATAGTAAAATGGTTCATGTGTCAAGGGCTAATGTGTTTACAGGTGAGGTTGTTCGAGAGACAAATGGAGTGGATGGTGCCAACTTAGTTGGTGGTGGTGGTTTGGGTGGGGGCGGCATTGGAAGGTTCCCTGGTAGTGGCATTGGTGGTGGTTTGGGTGGGGGCGGCATTGGAAGCTTCCCTGGTAATGGCATTGGTGGTGGTGGTTTCCCTTTTCCTGGTAGTTTCCCTCTCCCTGGTAGTGGCATTGGTGGTGGTTTCCCTTTCCCTGGTTGGGGCATTGGTGGTGGTTTCCCTTTCCCTGGTAGTGGCACTGGTGGTGGTTTCCCACGTCGTGGCTTTGCGTCACAGTTATGTGGTTTTCGTGGTTGTTGTTTGCTTAATCCATCAACAAGACTATGCATTAGGTGTTGCTGAAGAAACCTACAAAAACGAGACAGTGTAGTTCTACTTAACTAGTAACATATTTCATCAATAAAATCTCGTGTTATGAGAGGCATGGATAGATAGATTTTCTTTCCAACATTTCTTAGCACTACAGAGATATTTCACAATTTGAATTAGTGTTGAATAATATACACGTTGTCTTGTACCTGTAGGAGAATTTTACTATAGCAGAGTGAAATACCAAAATATGTACTGTAGAAATCCTGGGTTTTCACTTCTAATGTTACTATATATATCATCATCATTTATGTTTTCAGGTTTTACTTCTGTAGAATTATCATGTCATCAGAAACTATCCTTAATTACTACCATATCTATTTATTCAGAAAGCAGAGAAATTACAAAGGTGAAGCTTAATAGAATAAGGTTAAAAACTTGCCCTAATTAACAATGCCTAATTAATATAAACTATGAACAGTATACCAACTACTCTTTGGTTTATATAGGAGCCTTTTATTTAGCTTGGTGATGCCAAGCAAAACCTAATCACCAACTATTTTGGATAAAAATAATTTTTAAATATATTTAATAATAGTTATTTACTGTAGCTTTTTTTATACACGTAGTAATTTTTTTATTCTTATGTCATCATAACATACAAAATTTATGTTATTTTTTATTTTACTAATTTTTCATATTTAGTTTTAGATATTATAGTCTTACGCGTTGTAATTTATTTATTTTTTCCAAGTCCAACTTTGACATATAATATATTCAATTAAAGAAAAAAATGATTTATCAAGGAAAGTACTTGAATAATAATTATAATTTTAAAATATCATATTTTTTTAAAAATTAAATTAGAATATATATATATATATATATATATATATTAGCTCATTAAGTTTTAATTTTGTTTTTTTTACTATTCTTGTTTTTAGTTTTCTAAAATTTGATGATATTATTTTTTTTTATGAATTTTAAGTTATTCATTTGAATTCATATAAAATAATTCATTTTTTTTAAATCCTTAGTTTTCATTTATTAAAAAATATAAAAAAAAATATTTTGGTATTTAATGTTATTTTTAAATAAATAAATAATATTTGTTTTAATATTATAAAAAATATGTCATGTGTATATAACATCTAGACATTAATGAGTGTAACCTCATATCGTCACAAATCATAGACTTAATTGAAAGTGGCAAATACATTTCTGACTTTGAGAAAAAAATTATGGGTATACAACTGGAATTTCTATATTTTTTATTTCAATATAGTTGAACCTACCATCTCTAATTTCTTTAATGTAATTCATTTGTACTTTTCAATCTTTCTAGCGAATTAAAATTTCTAACATATGCTAATAATAGAAATATGACACGTACAAAATATTTACGGATGGTCATGTTAACTTGTACAACATGACTTCCTTCAAGAAAAATTAAAAATTATTTAATTTTTATCCCTCGTTATTTAAGGAATTTGACAACTAATTAGAGTATAATTAAGTTCATAATGAGTTTAATGACATTATGCCAAGTGGTTGAATGAAAATTTAATCACAATAACAATGAGTTGGTCATTCATCAATTTCAAAACATGAGATTACTCAGAATAGTAATAAGAGATGTATTTTATTTTATTAGATATATTCAATTTTTATTTCAACATATATGTATTTATCTTCATATGTGTGATAATAAATATTTATTTTTATTATTTAAAATAAATTATTTCTATTAACTCCTAATTTTAAATTCACCACTAGATATACCTAACATTCTATCTAATACATAAGCAGTTCTATACACGACAATTCGAAAAAAAAAATTTAGTTTTCATTTCAAATATAGAAATTAAAATATATTTTTAAAATAAAAAATAATATTAACGTATTTTACAATGATAAAACTGTATGAAATTTTTTATTTATATACGAAAAAAACTTAATTTTTGTAGTGTTTTTACCACCAATAAATTGTTGATCAAAGTAGAATTACATTTAATCTTTTTAAATAAGATTTTAACTTAAACCTTATGAATGAAAAAATAATAATAAAAAAAAGAGAGACTTCATTAAAAATACTTTGTACTAATAATATAATTTAGTATCTATTTTTTTAATTGATTTTATACTTTGGTATATAAAATTTTATATATGATACTAGTAGGAAAATACAGTAGGTGTCTAGTTCTCAAATTTCATTACACATGGCAAGTTGATACACATAGTCAAGTACAATAGTTAATGTTCTTCAATTTCCTAGCCTACAACTTTTTACCATTGAAAATGAGAAGGAAGATTGCAGTACAGATGAAGAAGAAAAGGGTTCTTAAGTTGAGAATAAAGTCTGAATGAGTACGCTACGGCGCCATTAAAGAGTAAGGTCCCAACTTCTCCCTCTTCCCTCCTATATATACACTGTATATCCTCACTACTTTTCTCATCCTTCAACACCAAAACACTTTGTAGTTTACTACTGCAAGATGAGTTCCAAGAAGAACATAGCATTTCTTATCCCAACCCTGTTGGCCATTTTCCTTTCCATCTCCTCAGAGGTCGCAGCAAGGGAACTGAAAGAGGGTCTGCTACACATCTCTTTTTACCTTCTGTTTTACCTTCTGTTTTCTTCACTACTTTAAAGTAAGAGAATTTTGATAGTTAAATATACTAAGTATATTTAAAGATATTACTACTTATACTTTTCTCTCATAAACGTTTTATAATTTTATATTCACTTAAAATTTGTTTTTCTCCCGAGCTAGACTATTTTAAATGGGATCACCAAAGATATAAAGTATCGTCTGTGAAATTTCTTTTATCTTTTATTGTTTTGAAATTTTATATGTCGGACAATAGTTATTTACTAAATTAAGACGTTTTACAATAATTTAATGCATAGATCATATATAGAGAGAAAATTTTATATGTAAAGTATTGCTTAAATTAGCAAGACAAACTTCGTTTGTAGAAAATTGCAAACTTGTTTGTTCATTTGTAAAAATAATTTTAATTAGACTATCATGAAAACAATTAGAAAGTTTTTGCAAAGCCAAATATAGGTTTTAGTGATGTTTATCTTAATACTTTGCCTTTTTAGACTGGGGACTAGGATTTGGTGTAGCTTCGTGTTTACTGTTATTGTTGATACCACTATTACATATATTTGATTTTATTGATATAATATAATAGTAATTATTAATTTTTTATGTTATATCTTTATTATTATATTATTTTAAAATGGTTACAAAATGATTGTGTATGAAAAATAATAAAAATATTACAGGAACAAAAATTCAATTAAGTAGACTAACAAAATATTTATACCTTTCTTAATGAGCTTTTGTTTAATATCCTTAAAAACATTCATTAACCGAACTTTTAAATATACAACATGTTTACCATATAAGGGGTTTCTTAATTTTTTTCATTCTGCCATAATGGACTCTCTCCTTCTGAAATTTTTTGTATGTTTTCCAAATAATTATTCCTTGGTGGTGGTTTTATAGTCTCTAGTCGTGATCGTGGTGGCTTCTCTGGTGGCTTCTACTACGGCAGAAATGGATATCCCTTCACTAATTACTACGGTGGCTTCAATGGTGGTAGTGCATTCGATCGCTTCAATCCCTACTCTCCCTACTCTCCCTACTTTCCCAACTTTGGTTTCGGTAGTGGAATCCGCCCAGACCTTCCTGTTGGTGGTGGTGGTATTGGATTTCCTGTTGGTCGTGGTGGTGGTATTGGATTTCCTGTTGGTGGTGGTGGTATGGGAGGATTTCCTGTTGGTGGTGGTGGTATTAGAGGATTCCCCTAATGGTATTATTATTTAAGATGGGGATGCAGTGAGAGGATAAGAGGCTTTAGTTGAGACAGTGCAATTCTAAGTACTTAATAATATATTTAATTAATAAATCTCGTGTTATGAGAGGCATGGATGGATAGAAAGCAAGATTGCATGCATGCTTGCTTATCTTTTCTCTTCACCTTTCTTACCACTGGAGATAGGGTTCAACAATACGTTGTTAAGTTATGCCTGTGCTGTGTGATATAAGTTTAAGAGCAAACTTAAATATCTGCTGTACAAATAGTTTCTCATAAATCGTCATTTTTTCCTCTTCAGTTACTATATATCATCACCATTTATGTATCACCCTCTTTGTTGTTAAGTTTTGTCCTTAATTCTCTGTTTTCATCATCTCATTCCAAATTATCCTTACAACCATATCTGTTGATTCAGAATGCAGAAATTAGAAAGCCGAAGCTTCATTTCACAAGGTCAACGCTGCAATATGTAATTTCCCCTAATTAAATATTATGAATAATATAAGGGTTACAAGATGTTATTTTCTTGATCATATAAATGAAAAAGATGAGAGAAACAAAATTTACTCTAAAGATCTGTCAAAAATATTAATCTTATAAATTAAAAGTATCCTTGATGAAAGATAAAAAGTTGCACGTACATCTTAATCCTAACTTTTACTTTATTCAGTGTATGCGAAGAAAAAACTAATCAATAGAAGATACGCGTTAAGAAAAAGGAAAGCTAATCAATTATAAGTCCTATTATTGTGATAACAGTAGAGCAGCTAAAAAATCTGGGGAACCAATATCGTATAAGTTTTTAAATTTTAATTAGAAAAATATATTTATTAATTATTTTGCTATTATTTTAGATATTCATTGCCGAATAATGTTTAAATAATTTTTTAATTCTTTAAAAATCATTTAACAATAATATAGAAGTTTCTAAATATTTTATCCTTTGTAATTAATGCTTATATTTTCCCAACTAATAATATAATATATAATAAAATACTTTTAAAACATTTAAAATGATTTTTGACATTTTTTAAAATTATATATTTTAGTACTTTATACATTTTTTTATCTTTACAATAAACATGATTAAATTAATTTTAAATATTTTTATTTACTTTTTTCAATATATTTTTTCATTGAATGATTAGTTTTAAGTATAATGAAAAAATATTCAAAAACTTTTTAATTAAGAAAAAGAGTTTTGGAACTAAAAAATAAATTACCAAAAAAATCTTTAAATCTTTTATGCATATTGATAACCTTTTAATTATAATATATTTAACAAAAATCTTAACTATAAATTAAATCTAAAGTATAAAAGTTATGAACATTTAAAATTTCAAGAAATGGTACGTAAAAATGTGTTAATCAATAAAAAAAATTAAATATGCCTTACAATTATTTTATTATATATACAACTCAATAAATTTGTGTATGAATTAAAAAAATTAAAAACTTATATACTATTGTTTAATAATATTTTAATAAATTTAAAAAATATTTAAATAGAATTGAATAATGTCAATATATATCAAAAGTATTTAATAAGTAATCCAAATTAAACATATTCTTGTAATTAAGAATTCAAAAAATTATTATAAATTAAAATATTTTAAAATTATAAATCAAAATTACATTTAATATTCTCAAATAAATAAATAAAATTTTAAAATAAACTAAATTGTGTGAAGATTATTAAATGAGGAATCTAGCAAGACACTCAATTTGAGAAAATAGGTAAAAAAAAAATATATTTTAAGTTCAGAGAGAAGACTGCATGATTAATCATTACATAAACTATAAAGAAGCTTCCCAACTAAGTTGATTGAAATTATGTCAGCTCCAACTTTTAGTTTCATATAAAATTACTTTTAAAAATAATAATAATAATAGAAAAGCATCTGATCCAGCTTCTTTTAAGAGAATTAAAAAATTGAATCGAATATACTTGAATGCAAGAAGAAAGAACTTTGGAATAGTGGCGTTAATAGAGAATGTGTAATGTATTCTACATTTTATAATAAAAAGAAATGGTAGTGCAATGATATCTTTCAAGATTAAAAAAAAAAAAAACTACTTTAATACAATTAATTGTATACTCGTATTTCGTTAACTTTTATTTATGTACTTATTATTGATGTTAGCACTGTGTCAAAATGGCCTAACTCAGCCAAAATTTTGTTGACAGAAATAAATTTAGTTATTGACTTTTTTTTAATTAAAAAATTCAGAAGTATTTCGTACATACTGGGCATTAAATAAGAAAAATGATTTAATACTAAATTTTCAATAGGGTTGTGAAGCTTTTTATGAAAAAATATTTTATCGTGCGTAATATTCATATCAAAACCATGTTTATGTGTTATGTTTGGAGGAAACATTTTTAACAAAACTTTTAGGAAAAAAAATTATCTTTTATGAAATAAAGTTACTTTTTTGTATAAACTAATTTATGAAAATCATTTTGCATTAGCTTATCCAAAATATAATATTTGTTTTGGAAGTGTTTATATAGATTATTTTTGTTCTAAATATGCCATAATTCATATACCTAACATACAACTTTTTTGAAATTACTACTGTAAAAATTTAATTTGGGAGTTATACTGTATGAAAAACTTGAAGAGGAATCACGAAGGAAAACTTGAAGAAGAACTCTGAAGAAAATATTAGTATATATACCTTAAATTAATTGATTTTGGTGTGCCCACACAACATCGTCTAGCCTACCCAATGGATGGTACTTAATTATGGTGGTGAATTTAGAGTTCAACCACTTGTGATCATCACCACCCTTGTTTTTGTGTTGGTGCAGTAGATCTCTTCTCTCTTTGCCAACTAGGGTTTCAGATGGCCACGTAATGGAAATGGTGTTGCAGACCCTCTTCCAAAGGATGCCCTAGACTATATCCCTAGATATGTAGGCCTCCTGACTTTGTTCAAGTTACCTTGTCTTCAGGACTCTGTAGTTCTTTGTGTCTGGTAGAGAAAAATAAGTAGAAGTTAAAAGTAGGTGAGAGGACAACAAAAGATAAATATTGATTGTTTGATTTAAAAAAAAGAAAAAGTTGGTATTTGAATTTGTACTTATATATTACTTTTCTTAACAAAAATAATTATGTAATATATATATAATCATTTGTACTTCTGATATTTAAAGTTAACATAAACATATTCCAACGTATATTTTAATGGATGGAAACGTACTTGGTTAAGAAAAATTATGTTCATGCTACAGAATAAAAAGAAGCAATTTCATTGTTTTTCTGTGTAATCCCATGCAAAAAGCATGTCAAAATTACTGTTCATAGTAAAATCTTATAATATTTTTTAGAAAACATATTTACAAAGACGACCATGCTAATCTGCATAACATTTCCCTTAAAGAAAAATTGAAATTTTCTTGAGAGGATTTTGTCCCTCTTAGTCTAATGAATAGTTTAATGAATTTGACAACTGGAGTTGGAGTTGACAACAAGCTTAATTTGGCAACTCGTCTACTGGAAATTTAATAACATTGATAACGAGTTAACATTCTAACAATTTTAATATATGAAATTATGAGATACATAATTTACTTAATTAGATTGATTAAAATTATATAATTTAAAAATTTATATTTTGATCTGCAATTTTTTTTCTTCATATATGTGCTGATAATAATAATAATAATAATAATAATAATAATAATAATAATAATAATAATAATAATAATAATTATTATTATTATTATTATTATTATTATTATTATTATTATTATTATTAATTTTAAAATAACTTTTTTCATTAACTCAGGTTTTGAATCCACCGCTGGCTAACTATTTAACATTCCATTAAATAAAAAAGCAGTTAAGAGGTTGCACAAAACAATGGGAAACAATTTTTTGTAACAATTAAAATTTAACTTTAGTAATATATCTTTTAAATAGTTGTATCAAAAACTCATTATATATAGATTATTAAAAAAAATAATTTTTATAAAAGATAAATCAGAAAATATTGAAGAAAATGTATCCAACTTTTGTCCTTTTGAATTATTTTCCACTTAGGATATTAAAAAATGCTATTATGATCGCAAATACAGTAGGTGTCTGCCACCTTTCGATACATAGCAAGTTGATAAACGTAATCACGTACAAAATCGCTGCACATGCTTCAATTTCAAAGCCTACTGCTTTTGACAATTGAAACTGAGCTGGAGATGAAGAACAGTTAAGTTTTTAATTAACTCTAGAAAAGATTGAATTATACACTACTGTGTCAATTAAGAGAAGGGTCCCTAGTTCTTCTTCCTCCTCTCCTATATATAGAATATGTATTTTCACTGGTTTTTTTCATCCTTCATTACCAAACATCTCATTTGAATAGATTTCTTGAGGTTTAATATTGAAAATGGGTTTGAAGATGAAGACACAATTACTTATTCCAGGCATGTTGGCCATGCTTCTTTTGATCTCCTTAGAGGTGACAACAAGCCATTCGAAAGAAGGTGAGCTATACTATACTATTATCAGATGTTTTTAAACAGCAGTTAAACAATTAAAAATATAATAAATGTCTTAATATTTTGGCTTTAAACGTTTTATAAATTTGTATTAGATTAAAGTGCACCTAATGGTTGCGTGCAGAGTTCATTTTTGTATGGCTTGTATAGGGTTCATGTGTTAAGAGTTGATTTGTTTGCAGATCATGTTGATAGAGGGACAAATAGAGTGGATGATGTCAAATTCGTTGCTGTTGCAACTGCTGGTGGTGGTGATGGTGGGTTACAAGGCTCTAGTAGTGGCTTACCTAGTCCTGTCTTCCCTGGTCGTGGCGTACCTAGTCCTGTCTTCCCTGGTCGTGGCTTACCTAACCAGGGCTTTCCCCGTCAGGGCTACCCTAATCCGGGCTTTCCCCGTCAGGGCTACCCTAATCCGGGCTCTCCCCGTCAGGGCTACCCCAATCAGGGCTTTTACGGTCAGGGCTACCCCAATCAGGGATTTTACGGTCAGGGCTACCCTAATCAGGGCTTTAACGGTCAGGGTTTTCCTGGTCGTGGTTATCCCGGTCAGAACTTTGGTGGTCAGGGCTTCCAGGCCGAACAGCCTTGCCGGAATGGGTGTTGTTTTGGGGATGCCAGAGGTTGTTTAACTTGCTGCTCATAATTCTGACTATAAACCCAAAATTCAGACCTAATTAATGTAATTCTACAAACTTCATAACTATTCTATCAATAAATAAAATCTCTTCTTATGAAGGGGGCAAGTCTTTTCTTCTACCTTTCTTACCAGTAGAGATTTTTCACAAGTAGAATTAATAAAAGTATATTTAAATCAGACGAGTTAGCTTATTTAAATTTGAATACAAATAATGTGTATAACCATTTGATTTATGGATAATTAAAATAAATTTGTTATCACTTAATTATTAGTTTCAGATTGAAAGACGCAATTTCATTTAACAATATTCGTTGGCAAAATTTATTACCCATGATAATCTTATGTAATTCGAGAAAAAGATTCTCCAGGGAAAAATACTTTATATATCTTACCATAAAGTATTTTTATAATTAAGATTTATTTTCTCTTTTGAGGGGATATTATTATTCTCACTGCAGTATTAATATATTTACAAAACAATATATACATTTTCTTGATATTTATTACAAGCATTTTTATAATTAGGATTAATTTTTTTTTTTTTTTGAGGTGTTATTATTTTCATAGTAGTATTAATATATTTGATAACAACAATATAAACTAACTTGATATTTGGAATTTTAGAGCATATAAACGTCATTCTATTTCGACCTTTTGTGTTTTAAGAATCGATGAACTATATTTTTAATTAAAAATATAATTCAAAATAGGTTTTATCTATTAGTTTTTGGAAAATTTTGTTAAACGCAAATAAATTAATTTGTACACTCTGTTGAAATCGGTCGGTATCACGGTAAAAGGGTATAAACTCAAAACAATATAGTTGAGAGAAAATAGAGTTGTCACTAATATTTTTATAAGAAAATATAAAAAAACTTACTAAAATGATTTTTTTTTTCTAAAATCAATTATATATGAAGAACATATTAATTACCTTAATTAATTAAATAAATTTTTAACATTTTCTAAATCATGTATCTCATTATAAAAGTTAAATAAAAATTAATAATTTTTTTGATTTATTTACTTATCAAATGATTTTAAAGAAAATTATATTATGAAAGTGTTGAGCTTATGTTGAGAAGGGAATATTAAGAAACAATTTCACGTTGAAAATATAAGGTAGTTAAAAACATCCACTCATTTACGGTCAAAATAATATGTACATAACATATATGTTTAAATTTTAAAATGTATGAAAATAAAGTTTAGCACTTAATTATAGAAAAATTAGTAAAGATTATAATAGTTTCATACCATGTAATAATTTCTTTTATCAATTGCATCAAGATAACAATTACAATAAATGGTGTAACTTACATTGAACAATGTTATTGAAAAACTAAGTGTTTTTTATTTATGAATATTTGTTAGATATATACCCAAACTTTCCCATAATTAGTTTCTGATTTAGTGGACTAAATAATTAAATACATGTTGTAAGAAAAAAAAAAAAACCTTACATAATTATTATACTGTTCTAATTAGCATATTAATCGGTGTATATGGCCATCTTTGATTTAAAGAACTTCAGATTTTGTTCGCAGCATTCATGAATATGTCGAAGGGTTAACAATTCGATGATAAAAAAGAGAAGAATCTAAGATTCTTTTCTTAGGTTGTCCTTATATTATTATTTATTATGAATTATTATTTAATAATATCAATAGTTATTATCAGGCTGTTTGAAACCATATTCTAACAGCGATGAAGGTGGTGAACCAATATAATAAAATCCTTTTTCTAATAAATTATGGATATTATAGAATGGTACGTTACAATTATGTTAACACCTTTTGATAATTTTCTTTTATAAAAGTAAATCTATTCTTAACTCTTGAAATTCTGAATTAGTATGGTGCTGCACCAATGAAAAGAAAAAATTCCTTCTCCCTCTTTCTCCTCTATATATAGTACATATATTTTCACTATTTTTCTCGTCATCAAACATATTTCATTTGTGTATATCTATCATAGATGGATTCAAAGATGGCAAGACTGATCTTAGGCCTGTTGGCCATACTCCTATTAATCTCCTCAGAAGTTGCAGCCAGGAATTTGAAAGAGGGTGAACTATATATCATTTTGTATTATGGTTTCTCTTGAGTATTTCAAAAAATATAAAGAAATTATTTAAAGAAAGTAGTTAAAATTTTAAATGTATAATAAATTTAGGAAAAGATATTATTAATATAGTTTTTGTCATAGACATTTTATAATTTTTTACTGACCTAAAGTATTTTTCTTCCCTGCAATTATGAATTGTTTTACTCTTCATTCCTAGAATTTTTAAAATCATCCCGATAACATTTTATTTTATTTTATTTATTTTCATTATTTATCTTCAATTAGTTTGTAATATATATTTTTAGTGTAAATATAGATAATTTGTTTAGACTCTACCAAAATTTGTAAACTAATTCAAAATAAAGAAAATACAGTTATATATATATATATATATATATATTATAAAAAAAAATTATTACTTATGAAATATTATTTACGGAATTTTTTTTTAAAATAAAATTAATTATCTATTGAATATTTTTCACAGATTTATTTTTATAAATTTATCTGTGGAAAATTTTTTATAAATTTATTTATGAAAAAGTTTTTCATGAATTTGTTTGTGAGAAATTTTTCATGAATTTGTTTGTGAGAAATTTCTCATAGACTTTTTGTAGTTTTTTGTGAAAAATTTCCTACTAGTTTTTTACCCACAAATTTGTGGTAGTGGGAAATTTGTGGGTAAAAAGTTAGTAAGAAATTTTTCACAAAAAATCACAAAAAATTCATGAAAAATTTTCCACAAACAAATCCATGGAAAATTTTTCACAAACAAATCCATGGAAAACTTTTTCATAAACAAATTTATAAAAAATTTCCCACAAATAAATTTATGAAAAATTTTCATAAAAATAAATCTATGAAAAATATTCAATGAGTGATTAATTTTTTTTTTCACAAAAAAATTCTATAGAAAATATTTTATAAGTAATAAATTTTTTTTAGAGTAATATATATATATATATATATATATATATATATATATATAAAACATTACAGGAAATATATAAAATAATAAAAAAATTACACAAAAGGATTATTTAGAAATGTTTTTTTTCTGGAATAAAAAGCAAAACAATATGTAATTGAAGGGCACTATCAACCTATTAAAACAATTACTTCCCAAATATATTCACTTTAATTTAATCGTATCTTATCCTCTCTATTTACATCTTATTGTCAGTGATTTATTATCTTGTGCAAAGCGATGATATTTGTTTTGTGACAAAAGTTAAAAAAAAATTTAAAATAAGTTATTAATTTGCGATAGAAATATAATAATTTGTGAGGATACTGTTTTCGTCACTATCGATGATGTAGTGAATAAACCTACCACAAATATTTTGTGACATTACTTATTACTTTTTAATAATAATGCAGTTCGTTATAAATTTCCTCACAGAATATTTTCAAAATAGAATTTGAGTGATTTGTGATGGATTTTTCCGTCACAAATAATGATTCATTTAGTAGCATTCTTTCCCTGCAGCCTCACAAATTATAAACATCTGGCAGGTGTGTAAATTCATTGTTCTATAGTAAATTATTGATGAATGATGAGTTATTAATGTGTTTGCAGATGAGGTTGTAACAGACAAAAATGAAGTGGGTGACTTCGAATTCCTTGTGGGTGGTATCCCACGACTTGGTGGTGGTTATGATTATGGGCAAGCAGGTGGTGGTGGCTCCCCTACATATGGATTCACCGCATTTTGCATGTATGGCTGTTGCTACCCGACATCACTAGGAGGCTGCTTAAGTTGCTGCCCATAAGACCCTCAATTCAGACAGTGCAGTTCTACGTTCCTTATAATATATTTCATCAATAAAATCTGGTGTTCCAAGGCATGGATGCAAAGATGCCTCTCTTTCCCCTAACCTATCTTCACTCTAGAGATGTTTCACAAGTAGAATCATGTTGAATAATAAAACTTCACCGTGTACGTGTGAAATGCTTATGAGCAAACTGAAATCTCTACTGCACTGATAGTTTGCAATGAATCGTGACTTTTACTTGTAATATTGTTATTATATATAATCTTTTTATCATCTTCTCTGTGGCATGTTTGTTCTTCATAACTCTAGTATTTTTTTGTCAGCCAAAAGAAATTATTTCATTTACACGAGGTACAGGAATACTTCAACCTTCTTACAAAATATCTGCATAGAGCAAAGAACTTTATATCATCATCCCAATCAATGCATGTTGCTCTTTCGAACGTAAAAGATGTCTGCTCTTAAATAAAGTCAAGACTCACATTTCTGCATTTGCTTTTTAAATAATTCTAATTTTCTCTCTACAAAAAAGGTCTTCTAATGGATCCACTACTATATGTTGTGCAGGAAAAACCCAGTACAACTACACCCTTCACCCTTTACAGAGTACTTAATAAGCTACCCGGAGCTTCATAAACATGGTCATTCTTCCCCTAACTAAAAATGCCTAATTAACTATACCTTTCCATACTGATGCTAAATGTTTCAGATTAAGTACTGAAAATGTGAATGTTATTGATACTCTTGAAAATGTAAATATGCTTACCAATAACATGATGCTGACCCCTTAACGTCGATGAAGTATATGGTAATGATCGCGATGAAGCTGGCCACGAAAATCAATGGTTGTTGAAATGGAGATGAAAACTTTAGTAAGAGAGTGGGGAAGATGCAAGAGATGATATATAATGGTTATAATTTTATTGGCAATAAGACTATGAGAAATATGAGTGGAATTAATTAGTGACTGAATAAAAGTTTACACTCTCAGTTTTAGGCTCGATTATGTGTTAATTAAGTTTTCCTAACTTGATTTTCTAAATCTTATTTATTACATTTTTTTTCACGTTGTATGGTTGTTTAATCTCTTTGTTAATTATATATATACAATTCTAGTATTAATTTATTTTTGTAGATATTATATTAACATATATTATTTGTGTTTTTCTAATTACTATTTTTTAAATATATTTGAAAAATAACAGATAATATGAAATATATATATATATATATATATATATATAAAACTAATTTAAAATTTAAAATGAGAAAAGTAGACACTTAACACATAAAACGTATAAACAAAAGTCAATTAAATTTATTTAATTACCATATAATATTATTTGAATCATGTTATTTTAGAAAATAAAAAGATAAAATACAGAAAAAAATTATAGTTTTTATTCAGAATGAAATATAAAATTAATAAATGCATTATACTTACTTAATAAATACATGTAATAACTAAAATTATTATTGGAAGGAATAATCGATTTGTTTGTTTATCAACAAAAGTACTACGTTAATAACATTGAAAGCTACATTAATTCTTTTAAGTTCATTTTACTTTTTTAATTTGATTGCTTCAAACCATTTTTTTTTAATAAATAATAGTAATAATAATAAATATAAATATGATTTTTAACTATATATTTTATCTAGCCAATGGTCAAAGGTAAAAAAAAATGGTCTAATATTTATTTTAAATAATAGCTATAAATATTACTGAATTTTAAAATAGTTGTATTCTTTATGTTTAATTATATAAAATCAATCAAAATTCCTATTTCTAAGTTATTGCTCCGAATTCAACTATGCCATTAGAAATTTGAAATCTGTGAAAAAAGGTTATATGTTCCTTACATATAAACTTTAAAACTGCATATAATTTGATCCTTTCTGGCCAAAAGTAATATTATGCTATCAAACTAGCATGAGGTGTCTATTTGTACTTTTCAAAACATAGCATATACACGCATCACTTACAATAATTTCTGTGATTCAATGTCACAGCCTACAATCTTTAACCATTGAAAATGAATGAGGATATTGAGCTGGAGATTAAAAGCAAGTACGCTATATGGCGCCAATTAAGAGAAGGGTGCCAACTTTTTCTTCCTCCTCTCTATATAACACAGAGTATGCATTTCCACTGATTTATTATTACCTAACATATCATCTCATTTCAGTATATCTGTCGTAGTTTACTCCACAGAGATGGCTTCGAAGACGAAGATAACATTACTTATCCCAGCTCCGCTGGCCATGCTCCTCTTGATTCTCCCCAAGGTAGCTATGACAGCTAGGAATTTTGAAGAGGGTGAGTTAATATCTTTTTACCTCATATACTGTTAGGTATTTTAAAGTAAGACAGATTAAGCAATTCTTTCAAAACAATTCATGTGTAAATAGTTAATGCGTTAACAGTTAATGTGTTTGCAGGTGAGGCTGTTAAAGAGACAAACGAAGCCGGTGATGCCAGATTAGTTGATGGTTTAACCATCCCAGACATTGTTCGTAGCATCCCAGACATCGTTGGTAGCATCCCAGACATTGTTCGTAGCCTCCCAGACATCGTTGGTAGCATCCCAAGCATTTTTGGTAACCTACCAGCACCAGGCATTGATGGTGGTCCCTTTCCAAGAGGTTTTGATCGTAACCCAGGCATTGTTGGTGGTAACTTCCCTAGAGGTGGAGGTCTCATCCCAAGTATTGGTGGTGCCATCCCTGGATACGGTGGCTTCTCTGGTGGTGGCTATCCAGGCCAAGGAGGATATATAGGACGACGGTATTGCGCTTATGGCTGTTGTGTTTGGGCACTTGGGGGAGGTTATTGCGCAAATTGCTGCACAATCTGAGGATTTGACCCACAAATGAGACTCTGTAGTTCTACTTTTTCTTAATCAGCCAATAAGTTTTACATAATATGTAGTTCTAAGTACTTAAAATATTCCATGATTAAAATTTCGTGTTGTATATGAGAGGCATGGATATTTCCACTGACCTTTCATACACTATAGACATTTCACCAGTATAAATGGTGCTGAATAATTTGTAGTGCTGTGTGATAAGTTCAACTGCAAACTGAAAGATCAAATAGCTTGTCGTAACTGTGACTTTTTACTTCTGCTCATCTCTTTTTCTTTATCATCTCTCTGTTGTTAGGCTAACCAAAGGTGATTCATACAATTATATTGTATTTACCTAGAAACCAGAGAACATGGCAAGCCAAAGCTTAATTGAACAAGGTGACTGATACTGCATTTAATTTCTGTTAATCGAAAATACCCAATAAACTTTAATTGAATAATTTCACAGCTACACATGCAATTCAAATCTAGCTAACCTTTTAGTCTATATATATATGAACCTTCTTAGCTTGACGATGCTAAGTAAAAAGTAACCATCAAGATATATGTGGCCTAAAGGTTCCTATTTTTCCCCTCTTCCATTGCCTCTTATATGCAGGTCATACATTTTCACTAACTTTTTCGTCCTTAATGTATCTGATTTGAATAGATTTGTTGCAGTTTACTACTCTTCCCCCTTTAAGAAGGGTTAAAAGATAAAGATAAGATTATTTATCCCATGCATTGCTTATGCTCTTGTTCATCTCCTTAGAGGTGGCAGCCAGGATTTGAATAAGAAGTTTATCAAAATTTGTAGACAGCTTTATGAATGCCGAATGGTTGTTAGCCTTTTGATTATTTAAAAATGAAACAATTTTATGTCACTATTGATACTCTTTATAAAAATAAATGAATTCTTAACTCCAAAAATTAGAAAATACACTGAATTAGTACGCTACAGATAAGAGAAAGGTCACTGCTTCTCTTCCCCTATTATAGATAATATAGATTTTCTCACTAATTTTCTCATCCTTCTGCACTAAAAGTTTCATTTGAATAGATCTGTTGTACTTCAGTGCTGAATTAAGATGGGTTCGAAGACGAAGATAGCATTACTTATCCCATGCATGTTGGTGGTGCTCCTTTTCATCTCCCCAGAGGTGGCAGCCAGAGATTTGAAAGAGAGTGAGCTATACATCATTTTGCCTTATATATTATCATCAGTATTTTAAAGCAAGATAATATTAATAAATTCTTTTACAACACTGGTTAAAATTTTTAAAATATAATAAACTTATAAATAAAATTACTGCTATATCTTTTGATGAAAACGTTTTATAACTTTTTATAGGCTCGAATACTTTTTGCTCATGCAATTTTTTTTTTTTTTTCATCCGTCAATTTGTTTTAAATGATTCTTGTAAAAATTCTCATTTTTAGTTTTTATCCTTTTTATTTTGATTTACTTGCATAACATTTTTTTTTGTTGTTGTTGTAATAAGTATAACCTAAAAAACATGAATGATAACCAAAACGATATTTTTTATAAATATTTAGATTTTTTTTTAACAAAAAAAATCATAATTTTAAAAATTAAAAAAAAAATTACAATATAGCTATGAGATATAATTATATTTATATAGATATAATCAAATTAAATGTTATAATTATATTTAATAAAAACTAAAATTTAGTAATTAATTTCAAATTTAATGATTTCAGTGTTAAGTAATAACATGTTTTATTACATAATATATTAATAATTACTTTTTAAAATGAGTTAATGTGTTTGCAGGTGAGGTTGTTGAAGAGAGAAATGATGTGGATAATGCTGAATTTGTTGATAATGGGGCTTACTATGGAAACCAAGGTGATTTCTCTTTACATGGCTTTGAAGACGCCATCCCAACAATTCGTGGCATCCCAAGAACTGGTGGCATCCCAATTACACGCCCTGGAGTTGGTGGCGCCATCCCAAGAACACGCCCTGGAGTTCGTGGTGGCATCCCAATTACACACCCTGGAGTTCGTGGTGGCTACCCTTGAGTCTCTACCTACTTAATAATACATTTCATGCATAAAATCTCATGTTCAGAGACATGGATCCATGCTAAGTGACTTGTCTACCACTACAGAAATTTCACTTGTTGAAATAATGTTCAATAATCTGTTTCTTTGTCTCTCTGTAAACTGTAATAGTTTTATTATGTACCAGCCACTTCTACTTCTACTGTTACTATATCATCATCATCACCATCCTTTTTACTTCTACAATTATATATGGTGTCATTGTAGATTTTTTTGCAACCCTATCTATTTAATGTTAAAATATTAAGACAAAAACAAATATATTATAATAAGACATAGTTCTCTAGAAAAGCTTGATTTTATTCTTCAGCCTCCCTTTTTTAAATAGGTAGCAGAGCATATCTTTTACATTAATATAATAGATTTTTCGAAATACATAATTAAGAGATTCTTAACTGTTAGTTTATAAAAGATAATAAAATATATTCTTCATTAACATTTAAAGCAATTATAGGTTTTTATTTGTCCCAAAAGAATGTATATATATGATTATAATTGCATAACAACCTATAGCAGTATGCACACCTGCTATATAATGAGCCAAAAGCCATTATATGTGAGCACACATATTCGCAGATAATTTTCTTACAATCAAACTTTCACTGAGAATACGAAGGATATCGAAAAGATCGTGCTTATCTCATATATCCATATTTTTATATTTTTTATATCTTCTTTTTATTATATCATATATCTTTTTCTTCCTCTAGTGTTATTGCAGATTGGTGTCTGTCAATCCATTCTAACTATTTGTTCAGAAAGTGGAGAAAATAGTAAGTTGAAGCTTAATTGAGAAGGTTATTCAGCACTTAATTTCCGGAAATTAAAACTTTTTAATAAAGATTAAATAATATTGCAGGCTTACAGCTTACAAACAACTCAATCTTAACCTTTATTAGTCTATATATAGGATCCTTCTTAGCTGGAAGATATATGCTGAGAGAAAACTAGTCACCAAGATATGAGCTATTTGATGATATACATTTCATGAATATTTATAACAAGAAAACAAATGTGAAAAGAATTGTCTGAGTATATCTTCTTTCTGGGTTTTATCTCTTTTGGAATTCTGAAAACATTTTTAACCCTAATCTTTTGTTCTTGTTTTAGTTTTTAAAATAGAAAAGACAGGGTGGATTTGTGGTTTTATCTAAATGAGAGGGTGCATTTTTCTACCCTCAAATAAATGTAGGTAATCCACCACTGATTCTATACCGAGAGAATCAACTTAACCATAGATTAATTAGTGCAGAGTGGAGAAGAAAAAGTTGTCACTACTTAATCTTTAAATCTAGAAATTAAAGTATGCTTATTAATTCTCAAAAATAAGAAGGTTGAGTGTGATATGAGAAATGCGAATTTCAGCTCTTTGGAGAAAGCTGAATTTATAATTTAGGCTAAATTGGAAAGTTTGAATGCTTTTGAGTTTGAACTTTTATTCTTTTCTAAACAAAATTCAAAATGTATAGAAGTAGACAATCCTATGAGCTTTTGGTTGTTGGATTTGAACATATTCTTTTTATTCTTTTTAGTTTTTAAAATTATGAATAAATATTTACAAATGACTTTTACCATTGTAGGATCATAAGATGATCTCATTGTTTTTATTTTTATTTTTATTTTTATTTTCTTAAAATAACTATTTTGCAAGACAATTTTTAAAACTTATTAGATTTTAGATGAAAATTTGATTAATGAATAGCATGGAATTTTTTAAAAAAATAATTTTTAAAACCAAATGTAAAATAAGAAATCAAACCCTTAGTTTGAAGGGTTTTAAGTTTGAAAGCTTTATGACATCAGTATATGCATTTTGTTTGTTAAATTCATCTAAATATATCTTATTTTTATTTAACCTTTTTAAAACATTTCACTTTTTATTTCACTGTGCTTGTCTAAATATATCTTATTTTTAAACATATGACCTTATAACAAAGTCATTGTCTCCCTTGAGCTGATGACAAATATCATTACATAACACAAGAAAAACCCTATTCATACACCATTAGTCTACGTCTCCATCATCCTCCAAACTGAAACATACACTAACTAGGCCTTGAATCCATGTCATTCACCTTCACTGAAGAAACACAAGACAATTCAAGATGACCTTTAGCTAGACTTGGGTGTTCATCAGACGACCTTTTCTTTGATTAGGTTAAGTTTGAGATTTTTATTTATTTGATTATATAGCAATTATATCAAGATGTGTTAACTATATTTACATAGGAATGTTATTCTCAATCCCATTTACTTAAAGAAAAAAAAAAAGATTTTTCATTGAAAAACAGGATTAGTCACAATAAAATCATGAAAACGAAACAATCTAAAAGTTTAACAAAATGATATGTGATACATTCAAAAGAATTACGCGTCTTTGCAAGGTTTCCTTTTTGAATAATAAATCAAGAAACATTCATCTCACCAAGTCCTCTCAACTACTTTTTTCCCCCTACAATTCAAGTATAATTAAAAATTACCAATACGCATGAACAATCAGAATCATTGAAACTTTAACTAAGAGTTGTAACTTAAATAAATCGACCTTGTTAATTATGTAAAAGCAAAACCCATACCAACACACTTTATTACGAAGAATATCTGTCAACATTGTTGGTTGACTTATGAAACTAGAGGCATTTGTAGCCATGTAAGTTTTTCCCTGTTGACCTCGGATGCTTATAAGCAATGCTAGCGATACAGTAGATGCGCACTCGTTCCATATTTTACTATTTCATTACAGAATTACGTTCATACAAGCATCAAACAATGAATGCTACTTCCGATCATTTAAGAAGATAACGTTTGTGCTATCAGAAGTGCAAATTTTCAGCTTTTTGGAGAAAATTGAATTTATTATTTAGACTAAATTGGCAAGATGGAGTCCTCCACAACACCAACTATCTCCCTCCTTCCTACAACTACATATACAGCCACTTCCTCACTAATTTTCAACTCTAAATTTTATTACCAAACATTTATTTCTGAAAAATGGTTTCTGAGGAAACCTTACTCATCCTAGGCCTCTTGGCCATGGCTTCTCTCATACCCTCTCACGTGACTGCTAGGAAACTTGCTCAGACTCCCTCAATGTCTTTCATAACAGGTCAGTATTGCATGCATTTTGCTTTCAATAAACTTTAAATTTGGTGATGGCTGATAGCATTGTAACTTTACCAAACTCATGGTAAAACTTGTGTTATGTTCCTCAATCAAAGTTAATGTTTTTATAAGAAATATACATGTGATTATGACATCTCTTCATGTTCCATGTGTTTGTAGCTGAGAAAAATGACATGAAATATGGACAAAATCCAAGCAGTGGAAGAGTTGTTGGGGTCTGTTCAACATCAAATTGCATCGGTTCGAGTCTTCCTGATTTCGGTGGTGATTACGGTGGCGGACCTGGACATAGTGGTGGACCAGGTGATTATGGAGGCTGGCATGGAGGTGGTGGGCCAGGTGACTATGGAGGCGGTCATGGAGGTGATGGTGGTGGACCAGGTTACTATGGAGGCGGGCATGGAGGTGATAAGCCTGGTGGTGGTGGACCAGGTGACTATGGAGGCGGGCACGGAGGTGATAAACCTGGTGGTGGTGGACCAGGTGATTATGGAGGATGGCATGGAGGTGGTGGACCAGGTGACTATGGAGGCGGTCATGGAGGTGGACCAGGTGACTATGGAGGCGGGCATGGAGGTGATAAGCCTGGTGGTGGTGGTGGACCAGGTGATTATGGAGGCGGGCATGGAGGTGATAAGCCTGGTGGTGGTGGACCAGGTGACTATGGAGGTGGGCATGGAGGTGATAAGCCTGGTGGTGGTGGACCAGGTGACTATGGAGGCGGGCATGGAGGTGGTGGACCAGGTGACTATGGAGGCGGGCATGGAGGTGGTGGACCAGGTGACTATGGAGGCGGGCATGGAGGTGATAAGCCTGGTGGTGGTGGACCAGGTGACTATGGAGGCGGGCATGGAGGTGATAAGCCTGGTGGTGGCGGACCAGGTGATTACGGAGGCGGGCATGGAGGTGATAAGCCTGGTGGTGGACCAGGTGATTACGGAGGTGGGCATGGTGGTGATCTGCCTGGTGGTGGACCAGGTGATTATGGAGGCGGGCATGGTGGTGATCTGCCTGGTGGTGGACCGGGTGATTATGGAGGCGGGCATGGTGGTGGCGGACCAGGTGGTTATGGATTCGGACCTGGTGGGGGTTACGGTGGCGAGCCTGGTGGTGGATACAGTCTTGGCGTTAAGAGGTCTCCCAGAGTCCATAATTAGATATTATATGAACAGCAGTTATGTTAACTCTGACATTATCGCTTATGCTTATTTCAACACTCATAGTTTGACCTAAATAAAATACTATTTCTTTCACGTTCCTCTTAAACCCATTCTCATATTCCCTCGCTTATTCAACTCATTTTATAACCTATGAATCTCACGTATCCTATTTCCACTATTTTTATAACGTATTCAAACTCCCGTTAAATCTCACGAAACTTTTGGCCTTTTCTTTCCTTTCTTAGGTTTTCTTAAGCAAATGTTGTAGTTTTGTTTACAATTTACGTAAATTGTTTATTTTTTATTTTCCTCCGCCACTTACATGGCCACCCACCGATGCCAACCGTGGGACACACCCTGCGGGGAAGCCATGAAATTTATTTTTCTCCCTATATTTTACAAAATATGTAATTTTAATCTCAGTTTTTTTTCAACGATTTTAATCTCTTACGTTCTAATCATCCGCAAATTTTAATTTGTTTTCAATCACTTAATTTTTATCATTTGTTACTTTGTTAAATTTTCATTTTTAAAAATATATTATCAAATTAAATTTAGTTACAAATCTTATACACTTGCTATCATTATTAATCTTGTTAAAAAACTACGAGTATCGTTTTTATTTTATATCTCCATATGTCATGTCTAAAGTAACAAAAAAAATTATTGATAATTAGAATATAAATTAAATAAAGTAATTAAAAATTAAGTCATCTAAATCACATAAAAAAATTATAAGAAAAAAATTACATATAATTAAAATTTAAGGAATTAAAATTGTGAAAAATAGAATTTAAAGAAAAAAATTATAATTAAATATAATTTCTAATTGAGTCCGGTTTTCCTTAATTCGTAAAAAAACTAATTTGCAAGCTTTACTCCAATTTGTTGGTAGAGTCAAACTGTAAAAAATTAATTTGCAAGTTTATAGTTTCTACCACGACCAAAAGAGATTCTAATAATTAATTTTAGTTTTAATTGAACTATAAAAATTTATAATTTGAATTAAATAGTTACATTTTACTAGTGGTGATAAATAAGGTGGACCACACGAACTAATCTACAAGTTTTTCATGAAAAAGTTAAATATTTCAACTCACAGTCTGTTTTGACCTTTTACATATCCGTACGGGCCACACAATGGATAGGTGGGTAACTCATATATATAAATCCCATTTAAATATGTTTCTTTATGAGAAAGAAATTGAGAAAACTATATTAAAAGAGAAAAAATATATAAAATTATTGAAAATAAAAAATAAAATAATCATAACATATCTTCTAGATACTTTATCAAGACTAAAGATGATAAAGATGAAAAAAATTATTAAAATGTAATGATCGTATATATATATATATATATATATAGGAAGAAAATATAATACTTTTAATTTAAATTTAAAAATAAAATTAAATAATTTTAAATATATAAAAAAATTAAGTAATATAATTATCACTAAAAAAATTATCTTTTATAAAATATTTTTTTACGGAATTTTTTCTAGAAAAAAAAATAAATTATTTATTGAATATTTTTATAAATTTATTTATGAAAAAGTTTCTCATAAATTTATTTGTGGGAAATTTTTTACAGATAAATTTATAAAAAATTTCTATAAAAATAATTCTGTGAGAATATTTAATGGGTAAATTAATTTTTTTTCAAAAAATATTAATTCATAGAAAATATTTTGTGGATAATAAAAAAATTTTTTATAATGTATCAGATATAATATTTAAAATTTAAAATTTGGATAAATTATTTATATCTTAAAATAGTTATACTTTATAGAAATATTATTAAGAATGTGATGGTAAAATATTGACGTAAAAATAAATTATACTTAAAAATTTATTTATTTTTATTTTTAATAAATTTTATTTAACTTTTTTATTTATAATTGAATATATATATATATAATTTTAATAATATATAATTATTATTATTATTAAAATAATAATATTATTATTATTATTAAAAAAAATTATATAATTAAAAATGATATTAAACTAAGTTACATGTAAATTTTATTTTATGAAATAATTATGAAAATAAGATAAATATTTTTATGATATAATTATTATTATTAAAAATAATTATAATTATAATTATTTAATTTAATTTAATTTTTTATGCTATCTCAGCCGTGTGGACCTTCTTTTCTTACTGTATTATCACTCTTGAAATATTTCTAATATTTTTTATGATCAAAAAGTCAAATCAAAACGGATGTTATTTTTGTACAATTATAGTATATATATATTCTTAATAAAAGTTATTTAATGTTGGAAACTAAAAGTATTGATGATTTATAAGCTTTATGATAAACATTTAATGAATTATTAAAAGTATTGTTCTTAATCTTAAAGTTTATCTAGAAGAAAGTAAAGAGAGTAAATTAAGTTTGACTTAGTGAGTTGAAGCGACTTGAAGAAGCATTGAATGAAAGATGCAAGCTGGGATTTAAAGTTGACTTTGGTGCATTTCATTTATTTTACAGCGAAACATAATAACGGTTATAGATAATCTTGTGCCAGTTGTTCAGGATTTTACCAAACCTTCACTAGATAAGCCCTTAATAGAGATAATTAGAAGCATAAATCATTGAATGTTACTTACAGTTACAATTAATTCTTTTATGATAAAAATTTAATTAGGCAAGAGATTGAGGATTATAAAGCTGCTTCGCTTACTGCTTCATTTCATCCCTTCCTTAATCTTCTCCCTCACTATACAATTACTTAGTCATTTTCTAATCAATCTTTTATCAGCACTTTTCATTTTGCTCTAGTAAATATTTTGGTTTACTGATGAAAAATGGTTGGTAAGGAAGGCCGAGTATTGTATGGCCTCTTGGCCATGATGGCTTTAATCCCTTTAGTTGTAGTATGTAGAGATGTACCTGAGAGTTCCCCAACAACCAAGGGCGGTGTCTGCACAACTGAAAATTGTTTTATCCCAGGCTTTGGAGGTGTTCCTGGGTTTGGAGGTGTTCCTGGCTTTGGAGGTGTTCCTGGCTTTGGAGGTGTTCCTGGTATCCCTGGGTTAGGCGGCCCTGGTATCCCTGGGTTTGGTGGTGTCCCTGGGATTGGTGGTATCCCTGGGACTGGTGGTATCCCTGGGTTTGGTGGTGGTGGTGTCCCTGGGTTTGGTGGTGGTGGTGTCCCTGGGTTTGGTGGTGGTGGTGTCCCAAGGTTTGGCGGTGTCCCTGGGTTTGGTGGTGTTGGTATGTGCCTAAGCCCTAATATTCCATGATATTGGACATTTTTATTTGGTTCTTGTTAATTACTTAGCTTATATAGCACAACTCATGCATGCATGGTCTTAGCCTAGAGATTGTGTTATAATTAAACAAAGATAAGATTATTATTTTTTGTGCCCAATGTGATGACATTTCTTCATGGTTCATGTGATTTTGCAGCTGAAACTGAGAAAATGAAAAATGGCGCTGGTCATGTCGAACATGGCAAAAGTCCAAGCGATGAAAAGGATGGTGATGTTTGTACAAATGAAAATTGCTTCTTTGGCGGTGGTGGATTTGGCTGGGGATATCCGGGCGGTGGATGGGGTATGCCCGTTGGTGGTGGTGGTTTTCCTGGCGGCGGTGGTGGTACACCAGGTGGTGGAGGTGGATCGAGTGGCAGCGGTGGGTCTAGTGGTGGTTTTCCTGGCGGTGGTGGTGGTACACCAGGTGGTGGAGGTGGATCGAGTGGCAGCGGTGGGCCTAGTGGTGGAGGTGGTTCTTCTGGAGGTGGCAGTGGTAGGCAAGGTGGTGGTGGTGGTGGTGGGTCTGGCGGTGGTGACATACCTGGTGGTGGAGGTGGATCGGGTGGCAGCGGTGGTTCCAGTGGTGGAGGTGGTTCTTCTGGCGGTGGTAGTGGTAGGCCAGGTGGTGGGTCTGGCGGTAGTGACATACCTGGTGGTGGAGGTGGATCAGGTGGATCGGGTGGCAGCGGTGGTTCCAGTGGTAGAGGTGGTTCTTCTGGCGGTGGTAGTGGTAGGCCAGGTGGTGGTGGTGAAGGTGGGTCTGGCAGTGGTCGTATACCTGGCAGAGGTGGTATGCCAGGTGGTGGAGGTGATGTGCCTGGTAGAGGTGGGAATCCAGGTAGTGGTGGTGGATCTAGTGGTGGTGACATACCTGGTGGTGGAAGTGGGTCTGGCGGTGGTGGAAGTGGGTCTGGAGGTGGTGGATATGGTGTTAGATATCATGTTTAGAAACTATTGTAAAAGACATAAAGTACAATTATTTTAGCAGCATAAATGATGCTTATTGTCTGAATACAAAGTAGTGAAAAAGTGTCCTTTCAATTTTTCTTTAAATAATAATGACTGTTACTGTTATTGTGTTGTTTGAAGAATTCTTTAACATACCTTATTATGGCACCTATTATTTAATAGGAAGAAGATAAATAAACATCCTTTAAAATATAAACATTCACTCAACATCCATTAAGAATATTTTCTTCATTTTCCTAATTACAAAAAATAAATAATATACCATTTGAATTTGAATTTCTGAGTATCAATACTCTATTTTCGTTACAAGCTAAAGCCTCACTAATATGATAAAGTTTTGTTTTAAATTAATCTGACCTC
This sequence comes from Macrotyloma uniflorum, assembly GCA_016859785.1. Classification (NCBI taxonomy): domain Eukaryota; kingdom Viridiplantae; phylum Streptophyta; class Magnoliopsida; order Fabales; family Fabaceae; genus Macrotyloma; species Macrotyloma uniflorum. Next base: position 910,688 of record BDMB01000011.1, read on the forward strand.
ATAATTATTGGATTGAGATTATTGTTCTTCACTAATATGATTTTCTTAGAAAACATTTGTGTTCAAAATTTGACGCATAAACTCAAATACTCAGCAGGTTCGCCGCATACAACCAAATTTCATGCCCAAATGTCAACATCTGAATCACTGTCATCGTAAGTTCCAATTTAAGCTCCCTGTCCTTCAGATATTTTTTAGTTTTTATATAGTTTTTTTTTTTCTTATTAAATGTTATAAGTATGTGTCTTTTATTAATAGATAATGATAAAAAAAAAAGTTAAAATTCGTGAACATAAATTAAATATATATGTAATATTTTTTAAAATAATTAGTAAAATAAAATTAATTAATTAATTTTATTCATAAATGTGGTTTTATTAAATGTGGTTTTATTAAATGTTTCTTATACTAAGAAGGGAGAAAATATATTGTTAAAACAAATATTAACAACATTTTTTTCTCACATTTTTTTAATATTTTCTATTAACGACTAAAATTTATTTAAAAATAAAAATTTTGATGGATTGGTAATATAGTGGGCTTTATCATTTATTTTGTTTGACAAAATAATTATAATAGCACATGAAATAGCGTTTAATCTAACAGAAAAAAAAAGTAATTAATGTTAATAAAATAGAAAGTCTTACTCCATTTTCGAAGAAAATAAACAGAAAATTTTCAGTTTTAAATCACATAACTACAATCAGATTTTCAAAAATTTGTACTACGAAAAATGACATTATTATATTCTACATCACATATCCTGTATTTTGTGAGAAATATCTCATCTTGTGTTTTGATTAATAATGAAAAATAAAATTCAATAACATGTCATTAGGATTTCTATCATCTTTTATCTTTTTATTGTCAACAAACATCACATATCTTATTTGATGCAAATTATTTTTCTTGAAAAAATGCATTACAAATAAATTAACTTTTAACTAATCAAAAGTGAAATATTAAGTTTGCACATTCATGCATGAGACAAAAACAATTTTGTCCCATTTTTATGTTTTTCTCATAAAAACAGTCATCACCTTTTAAATGCTTTGTATTTTTGTTTTGTTTTCTTCTTTTTACTCAGAGATTTCACATCATGCTTTCGATTGTTATTTGAGAAATTTTAGTTTGATGAGAATTTGAAGTTGACAAAGTTTGTTCAGAGATCTTAATTTGTTTTTTCAAAAATAGTATTTTTCTCAAAATATATTTTTAACTATATTTTTTGTAAGATTGTTTCCAAATGAGAATCTATTTTTTTGGATTACTTCTTTTTATATTGAAAAGATTAAAGTACTATTACTAGAGTATTTACTTTGATTTGTTTTTTTTATTAAAATATTTCTTGATTCCTAAGAAACTTAATAAAATATTATCAACAAAATATATTTTAATTAGTTATAGAAATCATAATTTTCAGGAAATCGTTATTTTAGGACATGGGAAACTTTTTTTCTTACCAAATTTTTCCCCAATGGAATATCAAATTACTCATTATATGAAACTTTTTCTTAGTTAGCTTTTAATCATTTATTAATCTAATAATTATTATTACAATAAGTGTAATAATATAATAGTATAATTTATTTACTATTTTATTTAAGGAATGAATAATATATAAAATTATTATTTAAATTATTTTTTTTATAGATTTTCAAAATTTATTAATACCTTATTATATAAGTATGATTTTAAATTTTAGTTTGTGTTAATATATGATTATAAAATGTTAAAAATTCTTGAAAAGAAAATAAATATTATTTATAAATATTAAATTTTAAAATTATTAAAATATTATATATTTATTAGTATTTATTAATTGAGAATAATTTAATTTTTATATTATTAATATACTGTCTTTATAACTAAGTATTTTAAAGATTTTTTCATGTTATTTTGAGAGACTTTATTTTTTTTTCTTTTTTCTCTTTATATTTTTATGTTATAAAAAATGAATTAAATTTTTTGAATAAAAAATATAAGAAGATTAAATAATAAATTTGATACAAAGTAAAATTATATCCCCTACGCAGTTATAATTTCCAATTCATTTGTCAAAATTTTCCTGTATTACACACATGTATACCTAACAAATCTAATCTCTAAAATATTATAAATTTTTTTTTTTTAACACTTGATAAATATATATACGTGTTGACAATATGTAATCAATTTGACGAAATTAAGGATACAGTCAACCTCGTCCACATTGTCGTACGGAAATTCAGTGACATTGACTACGTGAAACGGAGAAACGGTTCCGGGTCTTCCCTTTGATCCCTCTTTCCTGTGTCCTTTAACCATCTTTTTCTCTTTCTTTGACTGAAAGAAAATTAGAAACGCTGATGTAGATGACATGCCGAGGTTGGGAATGCCATCCTTCTTCTTTCATGAACACGCGTATTCAAGGTGTCACAAAAACATCAAATCAAGGAGAAAACTGCCTGTCCTTCATTAATGATATGGAAGAAAGTTTAAAACCTAATGTAGAAGATGACACAGAGTGAAACTGATTCTTAGTCAGAAGTCAACTTGAACCTGAGTGTGCAATGTAACGCTTAGAATAGCGGGTTTTCATGCCAAAGTTAGAGAAGACCTGAAAATACTACAGAAAGTAGCAAAAAGTATTAAGTATGAAGTTCAGATGTGGTCCCTCTCACTCACTGGCATGCAATTTTATATATTTTTCTTGTACTATAAATAGTGGTTTCCTTGAACCTTTCTTTCATCCTTCTCAAGCATTGTTATGTTTAATAACAAAATGAATCTCAAACCTTTTATTTTGCTGAGTTTTCTGTCTTCAGTGATTGTCATTGCTGCGGTGGTGGCTGATGAGCTACCTCAAGAAGAGAGAAAAGGTATGACCCTCTCAAAACTTTATTTAGGTTATTGATAGTGCACTTCGTTTGTCCGTCAATTAATTTAATTTGTTAAAGAATATATAAAAATTACATGCCAATGTAGTACTCGATATTTGTGATGCCATGTGATCAATCAAAGTTTAGAAATGCATTGCTATTTCCCCATGAAATGCATGTAACATTGACGTGCAGTAATTTAAACCTTTGTTGATGAAGCTGCAGGAGCAAACGGAATTCAAGAAAAATTTGATGGATGCCATGACGAGCAGGGAAGCTGTAAGTATTTTTCTTTCTTTTTCTAGTGTTTTGTTTTTGTTAGTTGGACTATTTGAAAATCATGGTAATTTAAGGCAATAAACATGATGCATGAATCTTAAACGTGGCGATTATGCAGTTTTGAGCAGTAGAAAATTGATCTCAAATCATGGTACCGACAACTGTAAAGAAAAGGGAGGAAAGGGAGGTGGCGGATATGGTGGTGGTGGATCTGGCGGTGGCCAAGGTGGAGGAGGCGGCGAAGGTGGATCAGGAGGTGGTGGTAGTAGTGGTGGAGGCGGTGGAAGCCCAGGAGGAGAGGGTAGTGCTGGTGGTGGAAGTGGAAGCGGAGGTGGTAGTGCTGGAGGCGGTGGAAGTTACGGTGGTGGCGGAAGTGGAGGAGAAGGCGGTAGTGCTGGGGGTGGTGGTGGAAGCCAAGGAGGAGGAGGTAGTGCCGGTGGTGGCAGTGGAAGCGGAGGAGAAGGTGGTAGTGCTGGAGGTGGTGGAAGCCACGAAGGAGGGGGTAGTGCAGGTGGTGGTAGTGCTGGAGGTGGTGGAAGCCACGAAGGAGGGGGCAGTGCAGGTGGT